>CAIGRH010239261.1:0-14095 GCA_903798295.1 Fraxinus nigra | reverse complement strand
GTACCGTGAGTGATACAAATGAAATGTTTGTGTTAAGTATGCAATAAAATAAAATATTTAGTATCATGTCTACAATTCTCCCAATAAAAAATAAAATTCTAAAAAATATATAAAATATAAAATATAATAATAGCTCAACCTCTTATGGATTATTTACATAAATATTCTAAAATATATATATTTAAATGAACAAAGCTAAAAATTCTCATTCTACGTCATTAATTTTTATTTTTTTTATTTTCTATATTTTGCAACTAAACTATTATTTGTTTTTGTTTTACTTTTATATATTAATATAAAATTGTTATATTTTATTAAGTAATCAATTTTATAGAATAAAATATCATCAATTTTTTTTCTCAAAATCCCAAATCAAACACATTTTCTATTTATTTATTTATTTTTGAGAAACAATTTTTCAGAATAACAAATCAACACCTTTTTAATAATCTTAAAATAAACCCTCAAAACTTAAAATTGAAAATTGAAATACAATCGAAACGAGTTTAAATGTTTAAAAGGATCTGGTCTTAGCTCAATCTATGAACAGAAAATTACTCAGAGAAAGAAATGCCTAGCCGATTTTTAGCTGAAGATAGACACAATAATATTTTTTTTAATCAAAATGCTTTTATTAAGCTATAAAATACAAATTACTTTTAAATTTAGATTTGGTCACTAAATTAGTCAAAATCAATATCAAACGTCAACTTTAAATCTATCGCCGAAGTTCTTTGCGTACATGTACATATTGATTTAAATACATATGAAATGACAAGTTATAATCGAGTCAGAATTTATTCAATCAAATCATTAAAAAAAAAAACTTATTCATTCTTTTTTTGACACCTCATCTATATGTAGACCATTCTGTAACTCTATTATGTACAAGTAATATTATTCAATCTATACAAGGTTTTTCAAAGGTGAAAAAAATAGATATTTTCAATAATATAATTTAAAATTAAAATTGACATTCTCATTTAAGCCCCTGTGTGGGCTCCATTTTTGTAATAATATAATTTTTTTTTAATCATACATTCTACAATAAAATAATATTACATATAAATAAAGAACTTTTCCTTAATTTTAAATCACATATCCTAAAAAGAATATTACTCTAAAACACATTTTTTCTCAAAATTTAATTTTAATGGAATTCAAACAGGGGCCAAATTTGATCAATTATATTGGTCAAAATATATCACTAATCAGTAAAATGGACTTCGAGACGAGAAAAATTAAACTCCTAAATGGAAAAGATAAGGGCCAATTTAGTTTGTGTTTCAATTTTGAGTTTTTTTTTTTTTAATGTATGTTTTAAGATATTTAAAAATTATTTTAATTTGTCATTTTGAAAAATTATTTTTGAATATAGTCTAGAACATGTTTAAAGTAGAATTAAGTTGTGTGTGCTGGTTTACATTGTCCTTGAAATTCCTCCTATTTATTAAAATTTGGGCAGTAATGTGATAAGGTGTTGTAGAAATCAATGGTTTCAATAAATGCTATGTAAAAAAGTGTCGAACTTAATGTAAAAAAAAAGAATGTACACAAAAAAATTGATTATGTTACGTTATTTTCAACCATTTGGGCCCCACCAAGACACAATGTAGTCAAACATGTCGGCTGAACAGTTCAAATAACGGGCAAAATTCTGATTTTAAGCAGCAACAAACATGCACATAAACTCAAAACAATGTAGAAATTTCAAATTTTGTGAGATTTTATAATCTTCAAGGACAAAAATGACATTTTGTCCCTATTTGGATAAAAGTCGTGAGTATACTATAAAAATATGTTAAAACTTATTATTTAACTTAGATTTAAATTTTTATCAATATTTTAAATTATATCAAATAAGAGCTTTATTAAAGTATGGACATATGGTAGGTTAACTTTAAAGAGGCAGACAACCCTTATGGTACCTAACATAATTCAATTCGGATAAGTCAATAACAAATATCATGTAATGTTGTTATCAACATCTTAAATGGTGTGTGTAATAGGGATCCATTTATTTCCATATATTTAGAGTTGGCCGTAAAAAATGTAGCACATAGAATGGACAAAAATAACCAATTATTACTAAATTTATAATTATTAAAAATATCAGATTTCTTAGAGCATTATCAAGAGACTCTCTAATAAAAAAAAACACATTTTATAATTTGAAGAACGTCTATAAATTTAAAGATTAAAAATTTTTAAGTACTTCAACATGCTCTTTATATTTATTATTATTATTTTATCTTTTATTTTCGTTGGCTTTCCTATACATTTTTATATTATTTTCTTCAATTGAAAATTGAAATACTTTAAATGATTTAATTATAGAGAGAGTATGTTTGATTCTTTACATTTGAAAAGTCAAATTCACTCTCCATTTTAAAATGTTAATTTGAATAATATTTTGCAGTGTAATTTTAAGAATTGACTCTTTAAAATGAAGAATATTTTATATTTAAAGAGTCTTCTGAATATACTCTTGGTCGTGTAATTGTTCAATATATAAGAAGTCAAATATAATTTCAATAAGAACTGCACAACTAGGATAAAATAGCATGTGACCTACGTGGTGACGCTCCTTGGACTTCAATCTTTATATTTTACTTATTACTCCGTCACTCTAGATTTATTCATAAATTAGTTTCTACCTTTATTTAATTTTTATTTTTTAAAATTATTTTTTTTCAAATTCGTTTTTAATCACATATTTTTTTAAAAAAAAAAAATTTGTGCGTGGATTCAGAACATTTTCTTACTCTTAATCTTAAACTCTTCAAAATAATAAATTTTCAACAAAATTACTTCTAATAAAATTAAGTGGTTGTTTGAACCCCCCCTTTTTTTTTTCCAAAAAAATACATTTTGCAAAGATTAATGACCTTTAATACATTTTTCATTCTTGCCAAAAAATAAAAATAAAATAATAATGGCTCTCAAACATGGGCAAAGATTAATGACCTTTAATATAGTTAAAATGTAGTATATTTATAAAAAATAAAATGCAATGTGGATATAATTTCAGATTAATTTGAGAACAATTATATTTATATAGATTATTCATATGTCGTTTAACTGGTGATTGAACCTTTGGAATATGAAATTACATCTAAACGGCTAAGGATCAATCATCAATATAAATATCATTATTATTAATTTATTCCAGATAGTAATTTTATCAAACATTGATACAATATCTTCATACAATCTAATATGATATATGAAACACGCAAGGAATGGTTCAATACCACAAATGAAGGGTGTGTTTAGTCGTGCTTAAAATTCAATTAAAATTGAAAATATAATCGTTATTGGGTCTCACTCATCTAATAAAAGTCAACAGTAACGATTAAATTTCAACTTTAATTCGATTTTAACGTGTACCGAATACGTTCGAAATATGTTGTTGATGAAGGAAAAGCTATTGAAAGAAACATTTATTTGATGACAGGTAAATGGGGCCTTTAGTAACTTCCACAACTACCGCTGGGTCAAACTTGGCAATGGCCACCAATTGATGGCTCCATTTGTGGGGATGACTTAATTAATAGACAAATGTTAATTATCACCATGATTGATTAGTATTTTTCTAGTGATGATGACATGAATTTCAATTTTATCTTTTTGAATAATCATAATTAACCTCCTCGTTATTTTAAAAATACATTTTTTTTTATTCTTTATCACATATTTTTCAATATAAAATTATTACACACAAACATAAAAAAATATTTTATTTTTAAATCGCATATTCTTCGTCAAATCATTATTTTAAAATGTACTTTTTTTGTCAAAAAGATGAAGCTCAAAACAAACTCCCATTTTTTTAAGAATGTATTTTTTCTATACTCATTTTCAATCACATTTTTTCATAAAATAATTATGCACGCATTTCAAGAACTTTTCTTTACTTTTTAAATCACGTATTCTTAAAAAATCACTATTTCATAATGCATTTTATCAAAAAAAATAAAAATGAAATCAAACAGAGGCTTAATCGGTAGGTTTAATTCATCCTATACAAATGAATTAAACCAGAATTCTGCCAAAAAACTCACATGGGGTGGGCTCCATGTAAGAAAAGAAAACTATTGGCAAAAAACTTATTCGCTCCCTATTGTGTCTACTCTGATGCATTTTTGTCGATTCTTTTTATGTACAAGTAGCAACCCTCTAATCACTAACGGTCATAAGTCTAGCACTATTCTTACTCTAAATGGGAAATTAAGAGTAAAAAAAAGGAACGTAGTGGGAATCAATGACGGGGGTGGGGTCCGACAACCACGCAAATTTCGGGCACAGTGATTTGAATTTTCACGGTTTTCCTGTTTACTTTTGGGGTTTCGTCGGCAGCACCGACGCTGGTGGGAGGGCCCTCCACCAAATGACCCAAAATTCATATGACCAACGGGTCCCACCCAATTTCAATGTAGGATTTTAATTCATTTGAACCACGGACTCGTATTGTATGTCTCCCTTTACTTAACGCTGACTGTAGACGTTGTGCTACTTTATTCCGCCATGTTCGGTGGCCTTAAAATTGAAAAAAAATAGTTTTGAATAATATTTTTTAAAGATCGCGTGGTTAAAAAATAAGAAAAAATTAAAAATTTATATGTTATTAAATGTGAGATTGAAAATGAATATAAAAAATAAAGTAAAGTAAAGTAAAGTAAAAGAAATCAAGCACGGGCTACATTCTCTGTCTCGTAAAGATAAATATGCTTATCTGTCACTCAAATTAAAAGATATAATTAATAAAGTTAAAAATATAATTTTACTTATAAATTTTTTCTTATATACCCATACATTAAAAAATGATTTAAATGAAAATATTTTACATTTGCTAATAACAAATCACATTAAATAGAGAAATATTAAAAATTAAGTCCTAATTTGGAGGTGATTAAAATTAGATTTTTAGTAGATTTTGATAAGTTGATGAAATGTATGATTGAAAATGTGTGAGACCCATAAAATATGTTATTAAAATTAATTGTTGACTTTGACTTGAATTAAAATTAAAATTAATAGAATATGAAGCGAAAATTGTTGTAAATTATAGTGAATTATCTTTGTATCTCTACAGCCGTAATTATTATGACTATTGTATTATTTGTAGCCATAATTCTTCCATTTAAATATAGGGTTTTGGTTCTAATTAAATACATATAAATCTATTGACTACTCTTTACTTCCCTCTATTTTCTCTTTAGTTTACAACACGTTCTCAGCACGATACTCTAACCAAAATTTATTCATTTTTCTGCTCACATATCTCTAGTAAGTTGAGATAAGAGAAATAATTTTTCCTTCAATTAAAGAAAATGAAAAAATTATAGTCAATTGAGTTTACAAAGAAACTCTAATTATCTAGCTAAAAGAAAATGTTAGTATTTTCTTAGCTTTGAATTGCATAACAGTGATATAATTATTCGATCTGGTCATACCAGTTTGATTATACCAATTTATGATTAAATAAGTATTTGCTTGAATGTAATATTTTTCGCTCAATATTGCAGTACAATATTCCAGAAGAATATTATATTATTATTCTTGAAGAAGAAACAATCTAAATCAATATTCCATAATAATATTGTAGAATTAGTTGAAAATGAATGTTTTATTTGGGTTATTTTGTTGTTCTTAAAGAAACACAAAATCACACAATAATAATATTGAAAAATAGTGTTGTATTGTTATTATTGGTAAAATATAATATTTGTACATATTATATTCTAGACAAATTCTATACAATGTTTTTGGTGAAACATGATTCTATTTAAACAGTATTCTATAAAAATATTACATTAATACTTTTGAATAAGTATAAACCTTATATATCTTAAACTTTTAAATAATATTTTGTCATTTCTTCTTAAATAAAAGTATGACTTAATATTCTAAAACAATATTTGATTTATATTCGTGAAAGGTGACTCCACATACTATGAAAGAGTTGTATTATTATTTCAGAATCAACGGTACGAAAATTCGCATAATCTGGACAGACTGCAAAGATGTGATCAAAATGTTTATATATTAAGTGTTTTGTTGTCTGATAGTCGTGAAATTTGGACAACATGTTCGTATCACACTATTCTTCAAATCCAACGGTTATAACTAAAATTCCACGGTCCATTCGTGAGAATCTATATGTGAACAAGAACCAAACTCTTTTAAATTTGTTATTTAGTAAAAGATTTGCATATTGTCTCAATTATACAAATATTATGATTGCATTAAATAATTATTCTGGACTTCTGGTGCACACATCCACCTATCAATTCCATTTGATAAATTGTCACGTTTTCTTTGATTGATTGCTATGTATGGACTATAATCGTTACATTGTGCATATTCAATTTTTGTATTCGTTTTGCATGTTATAATAGATCACAACATAAAATATATAGCGATTGTTTGATGGCCATTATTTTTATTTTATTTTTAAAATAGAGTTTTGAATAATGGTTTTTTTTAAGAATGTGCGGTTAAAAAAGTAGAAAAAAATGTGGATTTACATGTAAAATATTTTATTGTGTAAATGTGTGATTTAAAATTAGTATGAAAATTAAAGAGTTTTGTTTTAAAACAAGACAAATTGGGACATAATTTTTACATATTTAGCCTTTGTTTGAGCCCAATTTTTTCCATCAAAATATATATTCTTGAATAGTGATTTGATCATATTTCTATCGTACATTTTTCAATAAAATAATATTACACGTAAATCCAATTTTTTTTCTTATTTTTAACCATACATTCTCCATTATAACACTATTACAAAATACATTTTCTGAAAAAAAAATAAAAATAAAAAATGAGGCTCAAGCAAACCTTTAATTGATGTGTTTAATTTATTGTTGCTCCCAAATAAGCACAACGTTATATTATTTTGAAAGACTATTACTTGCTCCTAAAGAGCATAATATTACATTTTCAATGTTTAGAAGAATATTATTTAAGTGGCGAAATTAAAAAATTGAAAATAACATACATAATGCATCATTATATTATATAGATTCTTATAAAGATAATTTGTTCAAAAGTTCGAAGGATAATTCATTTAAATGCATTCACTAATCAAAGATATTAAGCGTATCACACACACCAATTTTAAATTCTCTAACTTGAATTGATATCATCGGAGAACAATTCGTTAACGTTATATCTAATATGTGTATATATAGGCTCGCATGAACCGTGAATGTGTTCAATTCTAAAAAAATCTCCAAACGAAAATTGAGTATATGACGAAGATCTCATTTACGAGACATATATTCTTGGATAACATATAAGCATAATTAATTATAAAATCCAAAAGAGGTTTTAGTGTTAGAAATATTCAAAGTGGATACCTCTCATTAACTTGTATCATTATGGAAAATAAATATAACCGAAAGGAAAAAATCTGTCGAAAACATTTTTGTATATGGCGTATGGTTTCATATTATATAAGACGAAGATATTGAAATAAATTCGTCAAAACATATCGGTAGAAGAAATGATTGGCCAAATAAATGGACACGATTTTAACAAAATTGAATTTACAAGATAAACCTAAAATTTCTAGGTCTACAGTCCGAACACCTAAAGTTGTGTATTTATACGAAATGAAAATAGAAAAAATAAAGTTGTAATATGTAATGTGTGATTCTTAGCAAAATTAATTTCGTAAAGACTTGTATGAATGGATATATTATCACGTGGCATCTGATCACAAATATTTATCTTTTTAGCTGACAATGCATGTAATTTGATATGCATATAATAGATGTGCTTATAACCAACTTATCTTGTATGATTTTAATACTACTCTTGAAGGATTTTATACCTGAATTTAATAATTCAAGTGATATCATCAAGAGGAAAAGTAAATACGTGTTACTTTTTTTTCTTGACCATGGGTGTCTCACCGAATTTTTTTGACAATGATTTTAACAAAGTAACTTCTGTAATGTACTCCTTTTACTTTATTAGAATTTTTCCTAATAAGATATTAATGAATCATATTATTTGTAAATGATGCCCATAACTTACAAGATATTTACCCTCAAAATGATGTTCTTATGTATTACAAATTGTGTATGACTTCCGAAAAGATCAACAACACAATCTATTTTTCAACATGTCATCATACTGACTAAAGACAAATAAAGATTGATAAATATCATCTATAAAGACGATATTGTTTGAATGTTGTAACAAGACAACATGAAACATGCTTTATCAGAATTGCAATATTAAGAATATAGACGGATTAGACATGGATGACTCGATACAAGAATTTTCATTTATTGAAATCAGGGGGAACATCTATACTCTTTTTCCTTAGCTCAAGTTTTGTTCAATTTGATTTTCTTGACAAAGTTTTAACAAGACAAATATTTTATAATGTTTTATTTAAAGGGAGAATGTTGTAAATTATATATTTATTAGTGAATGATCATTATACCATTGCAATTTTAATTATTTCGACTATTGTATCCCTTGCAGCTCTAATTTTTTCTTATAAATATGGAGTTTTGGTTCTCAATAAAGTACACACAAGTTTATTAATTTCTCTCTATTTACTTGGAGAACCATACCAAGAACTAGTGCCTCAGGTTCCAGAGAGTAGTGCCTATAATGAAGGGAGTAAAAGTACCACATAAGGTTGCTACATTCCGGTATTTGATGTGGATGAATGTGGTATGCGTGAGGTAAACATTGGTGATTGTGTGCCTGGAAATGTGGAGAATGCATGGTCGCAAGTATATATATATTCTAACAATTTTTTTGGACTAAAATCGTCATACGAGAAGAGATGTTTTAAATAATGAAAGATTGATGATTAGAGTACCAAAAAAAAAGTTGAGATCATAGGTACAACATTGAGCAAAGATTATACAAATTAGAACGTGAAGCATGAAATAAAAATAAAATATGATGTTAAAGTCATTGTTTGATTCTCTCTCTCAAACTCTTTTTTCTATAGGATCATCATCAACCATGAGATCACACAATGAAATATTTTACACATAAACACAAAATCTTTCAATACTTTTTAACCGTACATTTTCCTAAAAATGCTATTTACAACTCTTTTTTCTAAAAGAATGGCCACAAAACATGGGCTAAATTTGTTTTCTAGCGAACTTTAAGTGTCGAAAACACCCATTCTCAAATTATTTATACTTCGAAGTTTTTTTTATCCTTTTTATGTTCACTTTGTTATCTTCGAATTTCGAAATTGTATACTAAAAAGTTATCCTAATATTAACAATTCTAAAATTCTAAAATATCAAATGAACGATCTTATCCTTTCACAACATTTTTAACTCTTTGGCTACCAATTGTGTTTCTAATAGAAATTAGTAAAAAAAAAGGGTTTTAAACATTAAGATATAAGTAATTAAACGTGGAATTTATTTATATATTTAAGTATTCTACTAACTTGGTTTCAAAATGTAAATCTTTAATTTTTGGTCATCAAGATTTTTTTTATAAAATTTGTAAAGTTTTATAGAAGTTCAAGTTTTACAAAAAATAAAAATAATCTCCAACTTTAGTTAACTTACAGTTTCAAAGGTTTTATAGTTCAATTTAATATAAATTAAATTTGGATGCAGGAAAATACTTGAGATATTAATCATACTTAGAAAAAGTGAACACGTGAAAAAGCTCTAAAGCATAAATAAGTTGATTGAAAAATCTAGGTTATGGATGTCGGGTCAATCGGTCTGAGTATTTCAATGTTGGAATCACCAATTACACTTCGAATATTTTATATATGGAACAATTATTGAAACGGAGAAATCGATCCCAAACCATCGATTTCGATTCGGGTTCAATTCTTCCCAAAATATGTTATAAATAGAGAATCTTTTGTAGATATTCTTAGAGCCTATTTGGGAGTTTCACCGAACCGGTTATGAGTGTTTTTTAAAATATCAATTTTGAACATTTATGAGCGGATCAATTTTTGAGTGATTTTAGTAGCGATTTTTAAAAATTTTCAACATATACTTGGGAGTTTATCATTCATCGATTCTGAAAGTTTTTTTAAAAGAATAAAATTACGTATATATCTCTTAGTAAAATTTTCTTTTATATGATTTTTTTACTCATAAATAATATTTTACTTATAGATAATTTTTTACATATAAGTTAATATTTAATTTAAAAAACTAATTAAAATTTTAAGTTAATATTTTTTACTTATAAGTAAATATTACAATTATATTTACCTTGATTTACAATTTTACATAGAAGTACAAACAACTTTCAAGTAAATATTTTTTTACGTTATGCTGAAAAAAAGGTTACTTATGTTAAAAGTAAACAACAGTATCTTATGAGTGTGTTTGAGCCACATTATTTTGGAAGAATGTATCCTGGAATAGTAGATTGATGAAGAACGTGTTGTTGAAAAAGAAAGAAAAACTATTGATGTGATGAAAAATATTATTTTATTGAAAAATGTGTGATTAAAAATGAGTAGAAAAATAAGAATGCAAATTTTAAACGTGTACCGAACATGGGCTTATTTCAATTCTTATAAATAACTACTTTTAAGAATTAGAACATGTTTGGCTGAGCTTCAAATTGTTCTTACAAGTCCTTTTGGAAAAAACGTGACACACGATGCAATTAAGTAGATGGTGGGATCCAACTCTAGACTAGAAATTATTTTAATGCAGTATCACTTATAATTAGGGTAATGAGATTATTAAATATTGAGTGATTAATAATTTAAATTGAGTCCATAAATTTGATAAAGCCGCCTACTAGAATTCATTCCTTCCTTCGTCATTCATTCAGATAAGATGCTTTTCTTCCCAATAGATGGCGTAGTCTGCCTTTGTTTTTATTCTTTGTTGCTAAATGCTAAGTCACATACAGCTGGAACCAACCTTAAAATAGATAGATTATAGATAGACATAGACATTCTTTTTATTTATTTTATTTTTCTGTATTTCGGCAGTTTCAACTAATCCCTTACTATTTGGTCCTAAAATCATATGACTTTCGGTTTGTTTCGCTGTATAAGTTGGACCATTTTATATTCTTCTACCTTTCTTTTTTGTCATAATACTTTGGCTTATTTTATTTAAACTAGAAACGAATGTTGGCCCTTTTTTGTACCACATATTTTTTTATAGGAATATTGAACGTACGAGAAACTTCTTGACGTTGGCATGAAAAATATTTCTAAAAAATAAAATGTTTTTCTTCCAAAAGTTGGAATTTGGATGGAAAAATACCATTTTCCTTGAAAAAAATTCCAATCGATAGCACCCCAGAGTGTGTTTAATTGCGAGTATGAAAATAAATTATAGACAATTGAATTATCAAGAACTTGTTTGCATGGAAACAAATGTTGGCCCCTTTTTGTATCACGTTTTTTTATTGGAATATTGAACGTACGAAAAACTTCTTGAGGCTTAGAAATGAAATGCTTTTCCTTTGTGTACTTTTATTTTTTTAATTAAAGTAGATGCTTTTGTAATCGACAATTAGAATATTTCTTGTACTAATAAATTTAACTCTGATGCGAGTTTCATCTTATTAGCTTCGAAGATTGAATTAGTAACGTGTTTAAGAGACTCAAATGCAAATTTACTGGATTGAGTACTCAATATGTGAAAGTAGTTAACGTTTAATGACTACGTTTGCTTCCTTTCCCCTTTTGCACTATCTGTATTTTGTCGCACTTTTCCATGTTTGACCATAGCTTTATTTTCATGCAAAGCACTTTCGATGTCTAAAGGTTGTCTAGACCTGGTTCATGTTGCCCATTCCCGTTTTCAAAAGTTACTTAAGGCGTGTTTGATTGGTCATTATTTTTCATGAAAAATGGAAAATAAATTTCAACTTTTACTTTTGCCTTATTTGATACACTTTTTTTTTTTCCATGAAATTTATTTTCTTGGTTTGGCTCACATGCTCATCAATTCCTGATTTTGTGGAAATCCGATTTCCAACAATTTGGTGGAAATTGATTTTCCAGCTTTTTTTTTTGGCAATTGAAAAAAGTTCTAGATACAACGGTTAAAAAAAATTATCACTTTTATTGATAATTTCCATGCAAAAAAAGTCAAATGAATAATATTCGGTATGATAATTTTTTTTGGCAATTGAAATAAATTTTAGACCCAATGGTAAATAAATTATCACTTTAATGGACAATTTCATGAAAAATAAAGTCAAACGGATACCAAACTTTCAGTATTTTTCAGGTGAAAATTATACTAATCAAATACAATTAATTACAATTTTCAATAAAATAATTTTTAGACAATTCAACTCCCTAGAATTCATTTTCTTTCCATTCATTTTCTACATTTCGAATCAAACGGACCCTTAGTGAAATATCGGGAGAAAATTGGGCGTGTTCGGTAAAGATTAAAATTGAAAAAATAGTCGTTATTGTTGACTTTTATTAAACAAGCGTGACCCAATAACGACTATAATTTCAATTTTAATTGGATTTTAAGCAAGACCAAACACGCCCTTATGTATCCTCTACTCGCTCACATAATTTAGTTGATGAAACGTGATTTTCATAATGAATCTAATCATATCATGTAGTTGGACGGCCTATCTAGAGTTGGTTAACGCATACGCAAAAATTATTTTCTTATCTATTATTTGTTAATTTAAACCAAAACATAAATAATCTATTTTGGTTTGGCTTCTCTTATTCTTCCTTTCTTTTATTCTTCTATATATATATATATTCTTTTCTTTGTCTTGCAAGCAATTGGAGCCGATTCGTTGAACTTAAAGCACTTTACAGGCCTTCTTTTTATGTACTTCATTTTCTATTCAACTTTTGTGTTCTTTAAAATGATTTGCAATTGCATTGCATGTATAGAAAATGTAAAATGCAATAAATAAATAAAATGCAATCAAGGGTGCTGGGTCTGCTCATGTATCTGAACGACCGTGTTTATATTTTCATATATTAGTAAAGGAACAATTTTTTGTCACCATTTAGGGTGCGTTTAATTGTCAATATTTTTCATTAAAAATATAACTTTTTCATCTAATATTTTATTTTTGTGTTGTTTGACGTATATTTTCCTTGAAAACAAGGAAAATATTTTCTTTAAGAATATGTGATTTATATTTTCCAGATAATTTATTTCCTCTTTTTCTCTCTCACCTATTTTCTCTCTCATCTACTCACCAATAAAAATAAATAAGTATAATATTTTTTAGGTTGAAAATTAAATCAATCAAATACATTTAATTAATAATTTACATACAAACAATTTCTATGCAATTGAATTGCATAAGATTTTTATTTTTTTAATGCAAATTTCATACTTGCAATCAAACGTACCCTTAGTGTTTATTTAAATGACTTTATTTTTCATGAAAAATGTTCTTTTCCCGCCAAAGTTCATACTTTTGGAATGTTTGATTGTGGGTTAATTTCACAAATGGTCACTGAAGTTACTCGAAAATTTCAAAACGGTCACTGAAGTTTCAAAGTTTCAGAAACGGTCACTGAAGTTTGAAATTTCTTTCAAAACGGTCACTGAATTTTCAGATTTTTTGGCCAAGTTTGAGGCAATTTCTCGACAACTTCCGACCATCAAAACTGCCGATTTCGGATACCNAAATTTCATACTTGCAATCAAACGTACCCTTAGTGTTTATTTAAATGACTTTATTTTTCATGAAAAATGTTCTTTTCCCGCCAAAGTTCATACTTTTGGAGTGTTTGATTGTCATTTTTTCATGGAAAATACTTTTTAAAATTTGCTAACGTGATCATATTTTTCCTCAAAAAATAAGAAAAATAATTTAGAATATTTTAGAAGAAAAATGAGGACTTTTATGTGAAAAGTGCGTTAGCTCCTAACCGAATTTGTTCATTTGACATCAATAAAATAATTTTATTAAAGTAATCACAATCTTTGTTCATGCAAAATGTCAAAGTCAAAATAAAACCATAAAGGATATGATCCAGCCAACCAATAGTTTGAACACCGAAATTTAGGCCACCAGTAGACTCATGGAGATGTATATGTGTTGTGGGATATTGTAAAAATGTTGTTTTGTATGCAGACACAAGTTTAACAACACAAACGAT
>CAIGRH010239257.1:0-11743 GCA_903798295.1 Fraxinus nigra | reverse complement strand
AATATTTTTCAGTTGGATCGATCTAAAACCACGTTTTAGCAAACAAAAAAATTATACATCAAACAAGTTAAATAAAAAATATTAATCTTAAATATCATGTTATAATATAAATATTAGTATTGTCACGAATATTATAAACAAAAGTTCTACACGTCTAATAATCCAATGCAGTGAAACAATTTGTTCTAATCTTTTAATCAATACTAACTGGCGCAACATCTCCAGTGATAACGCATGATTTGTTCTATGCATAAAGATAAAAATATAATAAATATATTCGTTTTTTACAATTGTATGGTGTAAAAAAGCTATAAAATAAAATGAATAGAAATGTCAAATACGATAATACTTTCTATAACTTTCTTTGAATCGTCCAATGCTTCTACTTCATCCAAATATTGACGAATTACTATATGTTCATTTTTACTATGTAACCAATTCTTAATGCAAATCACCGCTTCAACCATCATTGTACTCAACGAACTCCTAAAGGAATCGAGAATTCAACTACTAATATAGAATACTGACTCAGAATCAAATGTGGATATTTGAATGGCTAACGCATTTTGGCAATTTGAGTGACATTCTTGTACTTATTTTTATTCAATTTTCACCAAATTAATTTGTCAAAATGATCAATGGTCTAATCTTCACAACAATAATTTAAATAATCCATCAAATCATTCTTTTCAAGTTAAGCTTCCTGCATAAGTCTAACTTTAAAAATTGAGGAAATGGGTTTGGAAATTCCTAGAGTAGTTTGTAAAGAATTTTGGCTTCTAGGTTGAGTAGCATCCTTAGGTGGGGCTAATGATGGAGTCGTCATTTCCTTATACCATTCATATAACCTATGAGGCTTCTTTTCAACTTTCTTTAACAACATGTTTGCAATTTGTACATCATAAATAAGTTCAACCCTAATTTTAAGCAATTCCAACTTGCATATGGGGTTAATAACTACTACTATGAACAACAATTAATTAAACTTTCCATGATTGCCTGAATACTTATCATATTTTATTCTCGCGCTAATTGCCATGGATCCTATCAAACTCTTTGCCTATTTAGCTAATTCTTTCAACTCCCCATGAATTTCACATATATCTTGAAAGAAAGTGTTTGTTTTTAAATATAAAGAGCTATTAATTTTCAAAGTCATATCATAAAAAGTCTTCAAGAATCCGACAAATGCTTCTGCTTGATCCCAATCGGCATGTGTTGGTATTCCATTTATAATTTCCCCATTAGATATTTCTTCATCAAAGTACTTTGTATAGTTTACATCACTTTTCAAAACATCAAATACTTTTTGAAACTTCATTGCAACCTGCAACATCATGTAGATGGAATTTCATCTAGTTGAAACATCAAACACAATAAACCTCGAAATTCGATATTTGCATCCTTGCATACTGTACACCATTGCGTATAGATAAATTAGCATTGTTAATTTCCTTTAAACCATCACAAACTATAAGATTGAGAATGTGAGCACAACACATCATATGAAGCATTTCTCTCCCAATAACTAGACCATTCTTCTTCTCTAGAAAACCACTCTTCAATTTCATTATTGCTATGTCATTAGATGAGGCACTATCAACTGTCACACCGAAAATATTATGAATTTCCCAATCCTAAAGGCAAGAGATCAATTCCTTTCCTACCCTTATGGTTGGGGACTTGGATGAAACTTATGATTCATTTTTGAAGTCTCAAATCACCGTCAACCTCATGAACATTCAAACACAAGTAACTTACAGTTTCTATAGATGTCGAATAGTCGGTAGTCAAACGAACTTGGTGTTTTTCTTTCCTTAATTTCTTCTTCTCATCGAGATACAAACGATATATATCCCTAGCAATTGTCATCCTGAAGGAAAATCAAAAGTTATAAAAAAATACCTTATATAACATTGAAACCTTTATCTCTCACGTGTCAAAAAGGTAACTCAAATAATGTAAAGTACTTAGCAATCTATTCTCTCACCACTTTCTGAGTAAACTTGACAAGTTGTCCACCAAAGCCAACACTCTCTAAAACCTCATCACTTTTAGAGTCACCATAGAAATTCAATGTCTTTTTTTTTGTCTTGAAACTTATATGGATACTTCTTGCACAAATCCTCGATATGATTTTGCAATGTACTAGTTCATCTTTAGATTGATGCTTATAAACTTGTCCACAATAAATACATTCTGTAGTTCCATCGTTCTTTATATCAAAATGAGCCCATGCGTTAGACCTTATATGTCTCTTCTTACCCTTCCCACTTTATTGCATATTCACATATTTACTCTTCATTGGAATTTTATCACCTGTCTCGTGATTACTTTGTTCTTCAAAAATTGAATCCATATCTGATTATCTATATACAAAAAAAATCATCTTATGCAACATGGTAAGTTAATATACAAAAGAATATTAGTGCTATACAAAAAACAACTTTAATCAATCATGTTATACAAAACTAACATATATAATAATGTATTATGTGCAAAAAAAACATTGCTGTTAATGACTTACTGCATTATTTTGTGCAATTCTGTGCAAAATTAATATACAAAAAACATTATTCTATGCAATTATTTCTTATTTAGTTCCTACATTAAGTGTTAATAATATGGTTTTTATATCTGTTTTCCATAGATTAGATACTCAAGCTATATTTCCAAATGTAAAAAATCATTGCCTTGACCCTATAAAATTAAACCTCATTATAGTAAAACTAAAATTAAATCTCATTGCCAATGGCTCTCTCTAAATATAACGACGTTCGACTCAAATACCACTTAGAGGGAGGCTGAATATGCGTTTTATGCGGAATTTAAATTTATCAATTAATAAAAGCAACAAGTCATAAATTATTAAATTTATCCAGATGAATTCACATGTAGTACTATCCTAAGTTGAATTACTACAATTGATATATTGCAGAAAAGTAAAAATACTACAAAATTGATGACACAGAAAACTACTCACGGGATAAAAACTCCGGACCCAAGCCAGTAGTATCCTCAATAAACGATAAAGACTTACAAACTATTCAGACTCGACTAAACATTAGTACTTTCTAAACTCCCGACTGTAATCACAAATTCCCTTCTGGATTGCATGCTTCTACACTAGCTCCCGACCTTTTAGAATCGTTTATCTTATATGGATAACCTGAGAACTCATCGTTCTCCTCTAATCGGAACTCCAGTCACTTTCCTAGATCTCTAGAACTCTAACAAATTATGCAAAAGTACGAGTTTTAGTATTTTGATTATGTGAATTTGATATTTTTCAATGATTTGTTTGAATTAAGAGGATTTTAAAATATATGAATGATGTGTAGGATGTATTCTCTCTTATAAAATAATGTTCAACCCACATTTTTCACAAAGTAGGGCTTGTGTATATATAGCCCATGTTTGACACCCATTAATTTCTCTTTCTCTTTCTCATTCACATTCTTCATTTCAACCACACATTCTCCAAATAAAATAATATTACACACAAATCAAAAACTTNCATAATAAATTGCATTGATTTTTTGGGAAAATAACTCAATGAGTTATCTAGGTTCTCCGCCCCTTTAACACAACTCGGTTTCCTTGCTAACTTTCAGAACTCTACCTCAACTAGTATACTTATACCCTTTTAAATTAAGAGTACTCAAGGAGATAAGATTTCTATTTAAACCCCTGTTTGACACCCATTAATTTCTTATTCTCATTCTCATTCTTCATTTCAACCACACATTCTCCAAATAAAATAATATTACACACAAATCAAAAACTTTTCATCACTTTTTCACTACACATTTTCACATCAATCACTATTCCAAAATTTCTATTTCTCCCAAAATGGGTTTCAAACAGGGGCATAGTATACAGGTTTTGGGGTTATATAGGATAGATAAAATTCTCGAAAATCGCGAACTAGGGTTTCCAGATAAATACTATCACTCGAGCATCAGGCTAGCGCTAATGGAATGACAAGTGTGTCGCTTGAGCGACAAGTGGGCGAGAATGATTTCATTTTGGATGTTCAAGTAGCAGCTTGCTACAACAAATCCGATCGCTTTTACTCTTTGTTCCATAACCCAATGACTCCTAGTTCATTTATACAATCCACCGATTGACTTTTTGATTTTTTAAAACTCGTTTATAACTATATTTTTGTCTAAAGATTGTCAACAACTTTAAAACCTGACAAACTCATCATTTGACATTCTGTGACAAAAAACATGTAGTACAAATCAAAGACAACCAAATTAATCTACTCAAAACTAACTAACTCAACTGTAGCTTGCTTTCTCCTTGCCAAACCTCTTTCCTAAAATCAACACATCAAATATCATGTGTAAAAGCACGTGAAATGGTAAATAAAATAAAATAGTTGAGATAGATATCAATAAGCTCATAATTATGTTAGCTAAATTAAGACGCAATATCATTGTAAATCAATATACCAAAAATAAACATCGATATCACGAAATACCGAAACTTAATCTAGCTAACCAGCAAATATCATATACAAAAAATGTCAATATCTAAAAAATATAACATACATCCGCAGAATACTATTACTACTACCTACTCCCTCTTTTTGTCACAAATGACAAGGGGTTGCCTAAATGCTTGTTTGTCAAGATGCTAGAAGTTTGCTTATGATTTACTCAAAGTTGTTTACTTTGTTGACATGGTCCACAAATATTTTTTTCCAGATTTTTCACGTTTAGGTAAATCGTTTACAAGTTCCTTTTTAGCCAACTTAGACAAACTTTTATAGTTCATATGACCAAGCCTTTGATACCAAAGTTCAGTCATTTCAATCTTAGCACTACTACATACATAATTGGAGTTAGGAAGAACTCCATAACAATTGTCAGAAGTTCTTACTCTTTCGATGACAACATTTTCATTAGAACCATATACAGTACACCTTTTATGAACAAAATTAATCTCAAAATCAACATCACAAATTTGACTAATGCTTAATAAGTTAGACTTTAATCCCTTCACATAAAGTACATTTGAGATAGCGAGCAATCCAGATCTATTGACCATAACTTTACCAAGGATAGGTACAGTAGTACCGTTTCCAAGAGTAACCATATTGCCATTCTTATCACCAAGAATAGAGAACAAAACTTTATTACCACACATACCTAATTGGTAAGGAAGTTCACCCCGCTAGAGATATCTGACTCCTACTCCTACTTCTAATACACCACATTTGTGACACGTAGGAATAAATATAGGTTCAAAACTACGTGATTGTTGATATTGGTTTCTGGGTCAGTTGGTCCTACGTTGTATAGTAAGTCTCTATCGTAAGACACCATTGTCCTTGGGTTCAGGATTTGCAACATTTCGAGGTTGGTTGGTGGCTGGAAAAAAATAGTCTTGGATGTATTAGTATTATTATTATTATCAGTCCGAATATATCCAAAACCTTGCCTATTTCTAGTGGCTTGTTCATCCCTAACATATTATCTAGTTTTTGAGAACCACTTAAGAAAGAACGAAGTTGAGAATTGGATTTCTCAAGGTCACTTGTTAGGGTTTTAACCTTAGCCTCTAAGTTTTCGTTGACAAGTTTTAACTTACTAAGACTTTTGGTAGAATCCTGAAGTCAGCTATAAGTCTCTCTCTCTAGCTCAATTTCATTAATCTTCTTCAATACAACTTTATTCACCTTTTTTATCCTAAGACTAATTGATTATACGCCTGATGAATCTCAATATCATCCTCAGAGTCTTATCATTTCGTTTATTTAGGTTCTTTTTATAGTTAGGGCATTCATTCATATAGTGGTCATAACTCTGACACTTATGACATCCAATTGACTAGGATTTTTTACTTGAAGTCCTAGTATTAGTCATATCACACTTGTCTTTCCTGAGTTTACTAGGGGCACCCTTCTTTCTCTCTTGATAGTTTCTCTTATTCATAATTTTTTTTTTTTGAATAACAAAATAGCTATATCTTCATCCCTTATGGTCTTAGTATCATAGAGTCATACTCTTCTTCCTTAACAGTGTTCAAGGTTAGACTCATTCTTCTTCGGTTGAGATATGATGAGTTCATAGGTTTTGGGGATCCTACAAGTTCCTCTATCTTAATTGAATATAAGTCCTTGCGCTCTTCAATAGTAGTGATCTTAGGTCTAAACCTCTCTAGTAAGGATATTTTCAAATAATCTTAGACTCAGGAATTTCCTTACCTAGGTTAAAGCTAGAGTTCACTATGTCTTTTAACTTCGCATAGAAATCATCGAATGATCCATCGTCCTTCATTCTAATTTCTTTAAACCTAGTGGTCAACATGTGTAGTTTGGAGTTCTTTACATTTTTGGTTCCCTCGTGTGTGTGGTCTATAAGATATCCAAACTTCTTTCGCAGTCTCACACATCGATACTATCCTAAACTCTTCGGCGGACACAACTATAAATAAGGCATAGAACCCTTTACTATTCTAGTTACACTCAGTTAGATCATCCTTAGTCCAAAGGAAAATGTATGTAGGGGTAATTACACCTGAAACAGTAGTAGAGGTAGAGGGAGCGGTCCAACCATTTGGTACACTAATCCAAATATGCTCTTCTAGAGATTTTAAGAAATGTTCTCATTCTAACGTTTCAATATACATAATTGCTCCGTCAAAATACAAAGGCGCGAAAAAAGACTGACTCATCTAGATTAAATTAGGGCTAATAATCGAATTGAGACTCTGATACCACTTGAAAATAAAGACGTTCGACCCAACTACCACTAGAAAGGATGAATATGTATTTTATACGAAATTTAAATTTATCAATTAATAGAAGAAATAAGTCACAATTATTAATTTTACCCAGATGAATTCACACGCTATACTATCCTAAATTGAATTATTGCAATTGATATATTACAAAAAAAAAAAAAAGGTAAATAAGACCACAAAATTAATAACGGAGAAAACCCTCGCGAGATAGAAACTTCGGGTTCAAACTAGTAGTATCCACTAAAAAATAAATACTTTCAGACTGACCTTAGTACTTTTGACCTCCTAACTGTATCACCAAGCCCTCATAGACTGCGTGCTCCTGTACTAGCTCCCAACCTTTTAGAATCATTTATCTCCGATGGAACACCTGAGAACTCCTCGTTCTCCTCCAACCGGAACTCTGGTCACCTTTCTCAATCTTCAGGTCTCAATCTTCAGAACTCTGACAGTTTATGTAGAAGTACGGGTTTTGATGTTCTGATTATGTTGACTTGATGTTTTTCAATGATTTGGTTGAATCAAGAGGATGTTGAAATATATGTGTAGAGTGTATTATCTCTTGTAAAATAACGTTCAACCCACATTTTTCACAAAGTGGGGCTTGGGTATATATAGTATATAGGTTTTGGGACAGTATATGATGGATAGAATTCTTGAAAATTGCGAACTAGGGTTTCCAAATAAACAACTTCGTTCGAGCACCACATGAGCGATATGCGTGTCACTCAAGCGACGGACAGGTGAGAAAGATTCTATTTGGACACTCGAGCAACGGTAGGCTATAATAAACCTGGCAGCTTTTACTCCTTGTTCTATAATCGAACCCAAAGACTCTTAATTCATCTATACATCTTGTCAATTATCTCTTCNATTATCTCTTGTAAAATAACGTTCAACCCACATTTTTCACAAAGTGGGGCTTGGGTATATATAGTATATAGGTTTTGGGACAGTATATGATGGATAGAATTCTTGAAAATTGCGAACTAGGGTTTCCAAATAAACAACTTCGTTCGAGCACCACATGAGCGATATGCGTGTCACTCAAGCGACGGACAGGTGAGAAAGATTCTATTTGGACACTCGAGCAACGGTAGGCTATAATAAACCTGGCAGCTTTTACTCCTTGTTCTATAATCGAACCCAAAGACTCTTAATTCATCTATACATCTTGTCAATTATCTCTTCGACTAAAACTCTTTTATAACTATATTTTTGTCTAAAGATTGCCAACAACTTTAAAACCTAACACCCTCCTTAGACCCGAACCACTCTAGGAGTAATTGGTGAGGAAGTGAAGGATTCGATTACTATGAAGACAAATTCTTGTGGTGAGTTTAAGTTGATTTTCGTTGAGTATTGTTCATTTAACAAAACCGACAACAATGGGATTAACAATGATTAGTTAAAAAAATTCTAATTAGTTATCTAAATCAATACTAATCTTGTAGGAAAAACAAATCTTGAAACCCTAGAATAGCATCAAAACCTTTTTTCCATTATTCAAAATCAATATAAAAAGATATTAAGATAATATGTAGAAATAAACAGACAACACACCCTACATGAACATGAATTAAAATATAGAATCACTAGATAAAAATATAGATGGTAGAAACTCACGTACCTTTGTTGTTAGAGTTTGAAAGAGGGAGAAATAACCTAGAATTTACAAAAAGATTTAAAGTACCACATATTAAATGTTTAAGGCTCGGATTTAATTTTAAAGTTGAGATGGCTATTTATCTAATTGGGTATTAAGTTTAGTTAATTGGGTATTGAATTTAATTCAATTGGGTCTAATATGAGTGTCTCATTATTATTATTATTATTATTATTATTATTATTATTATTATTATTATTATTATTATTATTTTGTAAGCGGTTTGGTGGTTTGAAACGGTTTGTAAAAATTAAAACCTAAACCAAACCACTTCAAAGCAGTTTGATTCGGTTCAAAGCCAAAATATTGATAGATCCACGTGGATCCAAATCATCGATTTCGTTGTTCAGCCCTATAAGTAGTGATAGAGGAACCCCCTATGGACTTAGGATCTTTAGTGGTTTACCAGTTAACTGTGAGGAGTGACCAATATAATGATCATGGTAGACGATGAGAGGAATTATGTGTCATCTAGATACAAGCTATACGGAATGAGATACGGTAATTGTGGTGAGATTCTTTTTTTGGGGTCATTTATGCATTGATTGTATATGTTGGCCATTTAGTTGATTATCTTGGTGTTAATTTGATGTTCTCCGTATGTTGAACATATTGAAAAGATTTGTGTATTATCCTATGATGTGTATTCATCGCATATTTTATAACTGTTTATTATGCCCCCGTTTGGCCCTCGTTATTCCACATTAAATTATAATTTATTTTTTTCTCTCTTATTATCAACTATACATTCTCTAATAAAATTATATTACATGTAAACCTAAAAAAACACTTCTTTTCTAACCACACGTTCTCTAAAAAAATCATTATTCCTCTCATTATAATGTGGAATAATGGGGGTCAAACGAGGGCTATGTTCTCTTGATTGATTACTATATCTAATTGTACTAGATTTTTTGACCTTATAGAGTGAGTACATGGAGCAGGTATAACATGTATGTGTTTCGGGTCCGAGACACAACTAAGGTATGTGATTTTCAATTTTATTTGGTTACAATGATTAGGCAAGTATAAATTCAACGTAGAGATTTGTTGGGTTTCGATACCTAATAAATTCGGATGATAATATTAAAACTTGTTGGATTAATTATATCAACACCACAAATTGATTGGCTTGATCCGAAAACAAATTGGACCAGTGGAAACAACTATTAATTTGTGTTGCTTATGGTCCGTTTATTAGTTGGACGACCCTTTATGAGTTAGCTCACTTTTCCTTTGGTTTGTTGGCCCAACTCATGTATTGTTACTTGGCTCAATTGTGTTTTGGCCCATCGTAAATCTATATATGAGCCCCTTTTGTTGAGAACTTCGTGGTGCAATTTTGAAATTGAGAGGCACTTGTCTGTGTTTCTCTCCAATGACGTGAGTTACCGTGCTACCTTCTTCTTCCTTTGTGATATTGCATCCACCATGTTATCCTTTGTGGGTAATGTCATTGGGCAACCATAGTGAAAGCTTGTTGTGGGTTGAGCTTATTCAATTGGTTGGTGTTTGATTTGGTATTGTTAAACTGAACCCAGTTTTTATACAAGTATTATTGGTGTAATTTTCACGACACCTCATTATTATGGTCAAATATGGATCGAAGTATAGGAAGAAGAAAAATGTTAGGACTCCCTTTGGTTCAAGACCCTCTATTTTGACACCCGAATACTACAGACTAAACTTGTTCTACACAAATTATTATTTCATTTTCATGCAATCCCACGTTCATTTTTCATGACACAGCGCATTGATTTTCACGCTTTGATATCTTACTATACATTATTGGTAAGTTCAAATTCATCCTTGCTAAATCCTAGGCATATATAGCTTCTGCCAGTTTCATGCATAATTGCATGAGATGAGCGTCTCCATAAAAAAGTAGCTAGCTAGAATGTTCTAATATGCGACAAAAGATATTTCTGTTAGAGATGATCATCATATCATATCATATCAAATGATAAGAACAATAATATATATTTAATTAATTGACTGTCCTAATATGCGACAAAGGATACAAGAGTAATTTATCTTCATTAGAGATAATCATTATATATAAATAATAAGAATAACAAAATGGATCTCATATTCATATATTTAATATGAACATTATCATTTCATAACACATCATCATCGGGTGTTCATCTCTAATGGTCGGATATATATATATATAGCATCATTCAGGGATATATGACTATGAAACAAGGCTGCAAATATTCATATTGTAGACAGTAAAGAATATGAATTCCACTTAATATAATCATTAACTTCATCTCTGATCGTTTGACTTTAAGAAAAAAATTCAAATGGGTCACTAAATTGGACCATTAATCTTCAATTTAGTTTCAAATATGACCACCATGTCACATTTCGTTACCTATAATCTCCAAAATTGATGAAAGATAATTAGTTGACCATTATACCATAATTATTCTTCTATGAAATCCTTACGTGGTGCCCTAATGGTAAAACAAGGATTATGACTATGTCTTTAGATTAAAAGGTTTAAATGGTTTTTTTTTTTTTTAACGTTGGTATGATCGATATGGCGTAATGTGAAATTGGCATGAGACACAGTGATTACGTGGAACATTTATTGTAATATATCTGCCAATCAACTGATTTTCATCAATTTAGAAGACTGCAAGTGATGTAGTGGCGACATTTGAAACTAAATTGAAGGTCAAGGTTCAATTGAGAATTCACTGAAAGTTCATTTACTGTAGATAACGTTTAACCATGAATTAATTACTGACACGTGATTCATAGTACTGATTAATATTTTCCTAAATATGAAATGATTGTTCGATTTTTTATTTTATAGTAAAAATAATAATATTATTGAGTAGATTCCGAATTAATAATTTCTACCAGAAAATCGGGAGGATGTTCTCTCCAGTCTCCAAGTAGAATCAGAACAGGAATTCAAAGCTTGCTTAAACCGGAAGATCTGCAACATTAACCATTTTTCTTATTGAGTTGCATTTGATGGATGTAAATGTAGACAGCAATCTCCGAGTCCTATACACTATGGCTCTTTCCTCTGCTCATTCATTCGGGTGCATATCCGACTTCATGGTACCACTACAATCAGACTCAATGAAAGAAATCTGGCAATCCTCTTCCACTGTCGATCAAAACCCCAGCAAGATTGCGATGTTGGAATTATGTATAGAAAATTGTTATTTACCAATTTTTAAATGATCATTTAATTGGAAATCGTTATTTGGTGAATAAAAAAATTAAGCCAGATTGAAGCCACTTAAATACGTGAAATAGTTGAAAATTTATGTATAATATTATGGAATATTCTAAAAA
>CAIGRH010239211.1:13871-33553 GCA_903798295.1 Fraxinus nigra | reverse complement strand
TATCCTTTAAATATTTTTCTATCTTCCTGTGGATACGACACTCCAAAGTTGCACTACAACTACCACGTTATTCTTTGGGCGTAATCAATTGCCAAAATACCTGTTTAGTTGATAGTGCTACTACGCACACTATTTTTCAAGACAAGTATTTTATGGACTTAACATTAGTCGAAAATTATTGTTAATATGATATCAGGAGCATTGAATATTGTGAACGCTCCAAAAAAAACTTATATTATTTTATTAAATATTAACAAAATTATATATGGGTGATGCACTTTTTCTAACAAGTTCAGAAGAAATTTACTTAGTTTTAAAGAAATATACTGTAATGATGTCACATTGAGATTATGAAAGAAAATCATATATAATATATTTATATGACTTTTATTTATTTATTTTATTTTATTTTATTTTTTTTTTGTATCTGGCTAGAAGCATTTATAAGAAAAACTCATTGCACTCCCTTTTGGTATGTACTGTACATTCACAAAAAAATGTCAATTCAAACATTATATAAACTTGAAGTTCGATCCAAAAAGTTTTATACTTTGGCATGACCAGTTAGATCATTATTGGATCAACAATAATGCGAAACGAGAATTTGAATAAATATTAACTTCAGTCCAATAGTTTCTTATTTGAAGTTTGTTCTCTTTATTGAGTTGATAATATACATCGCTAGCTAAAGTTGGAACTAAATTCCTATATTTCTGAAAATTAATTAGGGTGATATATGTGCCGTCACCATCCATGTTGACTATTTAAATATTATTTATTTCTAATAGATTTGATACATCTATTAGATTATTGCATGTTGTTCTAACCAGAAATTTGTGAAATTAATGTTCAAATTTTAAATTATGAGCATAATTTTCAAATTATGCAATCAAGATGACGCCTAAATCTCAACATTTTAGTGAGTGTTATTGGGATAATGATAAATGGTTTGTTTGTTAAATGCCTTCAATGAATTTCTATATTACTATTGAGAACAAAGTGCTCCTCAGCTTTGTCTGGGGAATGCTATTAGTGAGCCAATTTCAAAGTTTTCTCCCTATAAATGGCTTATGATTAAAGCTTACTTTTTCAATTAATTATTTTGATAGTGTAATATATATAAAAATTGATCCACCAGAATGCACTATATGAAAAGTAAAGAATGCTTTGAATAATGCGTAGTTTGAACCCTTATCCTTTTATAACGCAATTTGGTGATTAACAATTGGACAATTCTCTTAGCATTAGGGAGAGTACTTAAGAAGTTGGAAATAACATACAAATACATCATTTTATTATGTAGAAGGGCAAAAGATAATTTGAACCAAAAGTTCAAAATATAATTTATTTAGATGTATTTACTTATCAAAGAGATTAACAATATTTTCACACTAGCTTTAAAATACCCCAACTTGAATTGACATCATGTGAGGACAATTTATTTACATTATAATTGATATATCTATGGCACGCTTGAAGCGTGAATGCATTCGATTTTAAAACAAAAATCCATAAAAAGAAATTAAGGATAAAGATGGTCAAAATTAGAAGTCTTATACCTTGGAGAGTTTTATAGACATAACAAAATGCAAAATCCCAGAAGAGGTCCAGGTACCTAAAATGTTGAGAATTGAGATATCTCAATAAGTTATGTCATTATTAGAAAAAATGGAATCGAAAAAGAAAAGTTGTTGACAACACTTTTTCAAGTGATGGATCGCTTCATATTATGAATAGTGAGGAATAGAAATAAATTCTTCTAAGTGAAGTAATAATTGGTCATTAAAAATACACAATCCTAGTAAATTTAGATTTACTAGAAAAACTTAAGATTTTTGGACCTACAGTGTAAAAGGTACATACTTATGTGAAATGTAAATGAGAAAACGAATTTGTAACATGTAATGCACGACTCTTTTTCATTTATTAGGATTTCTCTCATGGAGTTTTTTCTTAATAACGTTTTAACGAGCCATAACCTACAACACCTTTACCCTCAAAATATCATTCTTATATGTTACAAATTGTGTATGACTCTCGAAGAGAGCAACAACATATTCTATTTTTCAACAGATCATCATTCTGCTTAAAGACAAACAAAGATTGATATATATCACATATGAAGATGACAATGCTTGAAGGTAATGATAAGATTATATCAAACATACTTCAATAAAATATAGTCCAACAATTTTGTATGAAAACAATGCAACTTGCTTTGCACAACTCAAATGAGACTATATCAAAGGGAATATGACTTATATTTCTCCAAAATTCTTCATAAAATGAGTTTCAGAAAAATGATGATATTGATGAACAAATTCGTTTAAAGTGACAATGTGACAGATTTATTCACAAAAATATTACCAATATCTACATTCAAGAAATTAAATTGGTTCACGAGATTGAAATGTGTCAACTCAAAATTTTTTAGTGATTAATATCAGGGGGATTAGCTGTACTCTTTTCCCTTCGCTTATGTTTTGTCACATCGGGATTTTGACAAGGTTTTAATGAGGCGCCATTTCTTTTTTATACTCCAAAATAACTATATCTTTTTTCCTTCGTTTAATATTTTTGTCCAATTGAATATTTAGCAAACAAGGTTTTAACAAGACAATCATTTTGTAGTGTGTTATTCAAATGGATGTGTTGTCATAATATATTTATTCGTGAATGATAATTATATCCCTGCAATCCTAATTATTATTATCATTATATTCCTAATCATTACCTATTAAATTTGGGGCTTTAGTTCTCAATACACACAAATTTATTGATTTACATTTTTCTTGGTCGAACCAGTACGATTTTATTATCTCATTAAGCTTATCGAGACAAGCAAGCCATTTTCTAGTTGTCTTACAAGTATAAAAAAATATGAATATGTACAAAGGATATTTGATTTCTACTTTCAACTGTTTACACTTGTGCTCAAAGTCACTTGTATGATACAATATGATAAATGGATTGAAAAATGTTAAATGTTTGAACGATACACATCCTCTCTTAAGTAATACCTTATTACTACGAGAATACTGTAGTTAAGCAGCTGAAGACCTTCGAACAACTTTTGTCCTTAGGTGTGTGCCATCGACTAAAATTTGACTATTTTTAGGAAGGGCCAAACTAAAAAGCAATTAAAATAATTTTAAAAAATAAACAAAAAAAAAATTGTAGCAAAAGAAAAAATTAAAATCATTAACAAACAATAAAAGAAATCTTCATCTTCTTTACCCACCCACCCAAAGAGTCACAACACCAATCCTTCCTAAACCACCATCTGTACCACCTCTTCACTCACCTACACCTATAATAAACAAGACTCAACACAAAATCTATCTTATAAACAAAATTACAAAAAGATATAAAATAAAGGAAATTGCGCAAAAATCTCTTTACTAACTAAAGTTGAAAAATTTCTACTGTTTATAATTTAATGAAAAAAACATCCATGATTTTCTGATAATGCCTGAAATACACCTATCATGATTAATTTTACTTCTCCAGAGAGGGAGGTATTAACCATCCTATACGCCCCAAAAATCTTATGTCTAACTATTGTACTCATCATTTTTTTGTGGTTGATGTTGGCATTTGAGAGGGGTGAATATGTAGCCTTTTTGACATGCTATAGAAATCGTTCTAAATACGGTTTGTATGTAAATTGTATGTAGAAACTTTATCGTCTATTGATCGATTGGATGACTTGTTTTCAATGTGGTTAAAACACGTTACATGCATTTTGATGACCTTTGGCACTTAGGAAAACAGTTGTGTTGAGGATTGTTGTACATTTAGATCGGCTAGGATTGTCTTCACAAAAACAAAATATTTATTCAGCATGATGATTCTTTCCATGCACTCTAATGCATGATCATGTATTTCAATATATGTTGTATAGCATGAACTAGATCAATAAATGATATGGGACAGTTAGGAGGAATGGAACATGAAGAGGATAAAATGCATAAGCTTGAGAAAGGAACTCAAGATGAGCTTGGAGAGGATGCACAAGGCGTGGATTTTCAAAAACCAACTGCCCCTATAACAAGAGCTCGGGCAAAGAAACTACAATAAGCCATACAAGGCTTGGTAGGACGTGTACTTGAAGAAGAGACCAAGTACAAGGCTAATTCAAACGAATTGGGCTTACACAAGGAGGCCAAGATCATCAATCTTATTCAAGTCCAATCCAGCGAAGACCCAATTACATTGGGTTAATTCATTTAGTTATTTTCTTTCTTATTAAGTTTATTTTGGACCTTAGTTATTTGGTTTTGGGCCTAGACTCTTAAAATATTATGTTAGGCCTTTGTTTTAATTATTTTGAGTGTTTGGAAAGTTGGCCTAATCTTCTACAATCTTGAGTCGATTAACCTAATATTGATTTTCCTTTTCTAACCAACTTGCTATTTTCAACCTCTTTTGTTTCTCAATTTCTGTTCCTTTCCTAAATTATTCTTTCTTCGTTTCAGTACATTTCCTTTTCTTTCGTTCCCATCAATTTTCTTTCATTATTGCCAAAAAAAATTAATAAAAATGGTTCTCTTTTGCTTCAGCTTGCATGTTCTAGCCTTTCTTTGATCTTATTTCTTTCCCTTATTGCATGTTTGCTATATTGGGAACCATTTAGGGGTTAATATTATAATTTGTTTGGTTTGATCAAGTGATCACTTTGGTAATTCATTGATGAGTTTCTTTAGAACTTGGGAAGAGAACTCATGAGAGGAAAAATGCAAGAGTGAGGGAGCACGTTTGAGGGTAAAAGCTAAGAAAGAAATTGAGTAAAATACGAGTGATTGAGTGAACAATTTCTGAGATTAAACACGTGAGGGAGTGAGTGAGGTTCCTTTATTTTATACCTAACAATTGTTGCGCAGCTTTTAATTATGTCCCAAAAGGTAGTGAAGGTGAAAACTCCAACTAATTCGTGATGGTTTCAGCCATCCAACAACAGTTTGAAAACATAAACATGATTTTTGGGGGAATTCTAGATAGGATGGATAGACAAGATGCGCACATTTAAGAAATGCAACGAGGAACCCCAACTCAGGTGCCACGACCACGAAGACCAAATCAACAGCCCCCTATTCCCTAATAATTTCGACGAAGAATTTGAAGAAGCTGATTTTGATCATTATGTGGCTTCTAATGCTAGATCGAAACACTTGTTCAATCAAGTTGTCTATTCCCTCCTTTCAAGGAAAAAATGATCCCGACACTTATATTGAATGGGAACGAAAAGTTGAACTCGTCTTTGATTGCCATAATGATTCAAAGGAAATTATAAAGCTTGCAATAGTAGCTTTCATTGATTATGCCATAGTTTGGCGGGATCGATTGGTCATAAGTAAATATAGGAACCATGAGCCTCCTATTCTCAATTGGGAGGACATGAAAGCGACCATGAGGAAAAGGTTTGTTCCTTCGCATTATTATCGGGACTTACATTTGAAATTACAAATTCTTAAACAGGGTTCTAAGTCCGTAGAAGAGTACAACAAGGAGATGGAGATAGCCATGATTAGGGTTAATGTGGAAGAGGACCAAGAAGCTACTATGGAAAGACTCATTTGTGGTTTAAATCGAAAAATTGCAAACATAGTGGAATTGCAACACTGTGGAATTTGAGGATGTAGCGCACATGGCCATGAAAGTTGAGAGGCAACTTAAAAGGGGGCCATTCATCATCTAAAGTAGAACCCACGAGTTCATCTAGTTGGAAGCCAAAATGGTGCTTTTCTTCAAGGTAAAATGAGCAAACGCTGTTCAAACAAAAAGAAGAGAAGCCCGTAGCCAAGACTCAACCCGAGAACAAAGAGATAGGTAATTCATCTTCTCAATCTCAAAGGGCTCGTGATATTAAGTGAGTCCATGCCACCGCTTGAGGAAACTAGTGACATGGAGTATGCTGTTAATGGCATTGCATTAGTTGTTTTGAGAGCTCTCCATGTTCGAGCTAAAGAAGAGGGTGATGAAATACAAAGAGAAAACATGTTCTACACTCGTTGCCATGTACAGGAATGAGTTTGTGGCTTGATAATTGATGGGGACAGTTGTGTCAATGTGGCTAGCTAATTGATGGTGGAAAAACTTGGTTTGCGTACCACAAGAAACCCGGGGCCTTATAGGCTTCAATGGCTCAATGAAAGTGGAGAGATGAGGGTAACCAAGCATGTACTAGTTAACTTTTCCATTGGACAATACAATGATGAAGTTTTATGTGATGTTGTTCCTATGCAAGCAAGTCATATATTGCTTGGAAGCCATGGTAGTTTGATAGGCGCACTACTCATGATGGTTACAAGAACATACACAACTTTATTAAGGATGGAAAGAGTATTACACTTGCACCATTGCCACCTTATCAAGTGTGCGAGGAGCAGAATCAAATCAAGAAGTCTGTTGCTGCCAACACAAAGCAACTTGAGATCATGGTCAAGGTTGAGCATGAACGAAAAGAGAGTGAGTAGATTAGGAATACACCAAGGGGTGAGGAAGAAAAACAAGAGAGTGAGGAAGGACGAAAGAAAAATGAGTTTTTATGCAATAGAGAGAGAAACGAAGTACGCATGTAATTCCAACAAAATGATGATCTTGTTTTTGCATAGCGAAACATATTTTTCTAACTCTAACCCTGATTCCTTTTTTCCTAGTGTAGCTGTTTCACTTTTGCAGGAGTTTGGTGATGTTTTCCCTAAAGAAATGCCATTAGGTTTGCCACCAATTAGAGGAATTGAGCACCAAATCAATTTTATTCCCGGAGCTCAAATTCCAAACCGCCCGGCTTACCGTAGCAGTCTTGAAGAAAATAAAGAATTCCAATGGCAAGTAGAAGAGCTATTGGCTAAAGGACACGTCTATGAGAGCATGAGTCCCTGTGCCGTACCTATTTTGCTAGTTGCTAAGAAAGATGGAACATGGAGGATGTGAATTGATTGTCGAGCCATCAATAAGATAATGGTAAAGTATCCACACACTATCCCTCGATTAGATGGCATGCTTGATGAACTACACGGTTCCGCTATTTTTTACTAAAATTGATTTGAAAAGTGGTTATCATCAAATTTGCATGAAAAAAAAGGAGATGAGTGGAAAACAACTTTTAAGACAAAGCATGGATTATGTGAGTGGTTAGTAATGCTTTTTGGCTTAACTAATGCACCTAGTACCTTTATGCGACTTATGAATCATGTCTTGCATAAGCATATTGGAAGATTTGTTGTTGTATACTTTGATGATATCTTAGTTTACAGCAAGAGCTTGTTTGAATTGACCATTTGAGGTATGTGCTTGAAGTCTTAAGACGAGAAAAGTTACAAATAGAGTTGTTTTCGTTGGTTTTATTGTAAGTGCTAGGGGTGTTGAGGTGGATGAATAGAAAGTCAAAGCCATCAAAGAATGGCCTACACCAACAACCGTTTTAGATGTAAGGAGTTTCCACGGTCTAGCTGGATTTTACCGAAGATTTGTGAAGAATTTTAGCACAACTGTAGCTCCTTATCCCAAATTCTTCAAGAAGGATGGCTTCAAGTGGGGAAAAGCACAAGAAAGAGCGTTTCGCACCTTGAAAGAAAAGCTAAGTTCTGCCCGATTATTACTTCTACCAGATTTTTCCAAAACCTTCGAAATCGAATGTGATGCTTCTAGTATTGGTATAGGTGCCCGTTTTGATGCAAGACAACCGACTCATTGCATACTTTAGCAAGAAACTCTTAGTGCAAGCTGAATCATCGGCATGCACGTTGGGTCCAGTTCATTGAAATGTTTCCATTTGTGTTTCAGTACAAACATAATAAGGACAATGTGGTAGCCGATGCGTTGTCACGCAAGTATGTTCTTGTTTCTACTCTTAGTGCTAAATTCCTAGGATTTGAGCATATTAAAGCGATTTATGAGAATGATTGAGATGTTTCCATTTGTGTTTCGGCATGATGGTTACTTGTTTCGGGAAAACAAACTTGCATTCCTAAATGTTCTTTACGTGAATTACTTGTGTGTGAATCACATGGGGAAGGCTTAATGGGGCATTTTGGAATTTCTAAAACTTTATATATGTTAAAAGAACGTTTCTTTTGGCCTCATATGAAGCAAGATGTTGAGAAAATATGTTCTAGATGCATAACGTGTATGATAGCAAAGTCTAGGGTTAACCCACATGGATTATATATGCCTTTACCTGTTCCTACACACCCTTGGATTGATGTGTCATTTTGTATTGGGATTGCCTAGAACTAGTAATGGCGGGATGCTATATTTGTTGTGGTTGATCAGTTTTCTAAATTGGCACACTTCATTCCTTGTCACAAAACTGATGATGTCATGTGGCAAATTTATTCTTTCGTGAAGTAGCGCGTTTTCATGGAGTCCCTAGAACCATTGTTAGTGATAGAGATGTCAAATTTCTTAGTCATTTTTGGCATGCTTTGTGGTGTAAGTTGGGAACAACTTTTGTTATTTTCTACTACTTGTCACCCATACATGGTCAAACTAAGGTAGTAAATAGGACTTTAGGAGCCTTGTTACGAGTTGTTCTCAAAAAGAATCTAAAGTCTTGGGAAGCTTGTATTCCTTTCATTGAATTTGCATACAATAGGTCAGTGCATTCTTCTACTAACTTTTCGCCTTTTGATATTGACAGCTAGGAGGAATGGAACATGAAGAGGATAAAATGTATGATAACACAAGGTGTGGATTTTCAAAAACCAACTGGCCCTATAACGGAGCTTGGGCAAAGAAGCTACAAGAAGCCATACAAGGCTTGGTAGGACGTGTACTTGAAGAAGAGACCAATCCAAGGCTAATTCCAACGAGTTGGGCTTACAAGAGGAGGCCAAGATCATCAATCTTATTCAAGTCCAACCCAGCGAAGACCCAATTACATTGGGTTACTTCATTTAGTTATTTTCTTTCTTATTAAGTTTATTTTGGACCTTAGTTATTTGGTTTTGGGCCTAGAATCTTATAATGTTAGGCCTTTGTTTTAATTATTTTGATTGTTTTGGACCTATTTTGACCCAACTTATGTAGGGTTCAAAAGGGGAATCCGAGATTAAGGTTTTCTACTAGATTTACAAGCCAACTTAACATTATAAATAGGCATGAAACACTCATTGTAAGGACAGTTTATGATACACAATTGATAGGATTTTCAAAACTTTATAATATTGGTTTCTGGTTCTTTATAGCCACGGGGTCAATATTCTTTCTTTTCCTTTGAATTCCTTGTTTGCGGACGATTTGAGTTCATACTCCAAAGTATTGTTGTCGGGTCTCACGACATTGCTCGTCAAGGTTTGCCTTAATAAATGAATGTGTTGATTGTTGGTGTTTGACCAAGAAACGATTAGAGCGAAAACCCCCTCCCCCATCCCTTGCTCAGCATAAAATGATATGCAAGGGAAATAAAAGCAGCGTAAAGGGTTCGCAACCCTATTGCAAACCTCATCCAGGCTGGCTATACATGGGCCAATGAAACAAATGTAATAATACTTAACAAAATTGGTTAGCAAGCCAATAGGAGTTGCCATTTGTTGTGTCCTTAAGTGACCACCAATATACATTTGGTGAAAAGCGTTGTCAAACAGTACTAGAAATGGAGGCTTTAGAGACCTCTTTTTTACCAACGGAAGCCATACATTGCTACTAGTAACATATTGCCAACAACTTTCCAATGTTATAAAAAAACGATAACTATAAAATAAATGTAGTAGCAACAGAATTACTGACAAAATATGGCCTTCATTAAGATTTCATTTTTAATCCATGGGTAACGTTTCTTGAAAAAGAAATATAAAAAATATAAAAAAATTATGAATGAAGATTGTGACCTACTAATTTTTAGTTGTAAAATTTTAAAATATGGTGATAAGCCTAATTAGTTTAAGATAAACATAATATATTTATATTATCAACTTTCAAAATATCCCAATAGAATTGAATAACTTGGCAATAAACTTAATTGTATTTGGATAATTATAATTAATATCATTAACTGTGTTTGTAACTATTTTACTTTTCCCAAAAACACACACACACACACACACACACACACACACACACACACACACACACTTGTGTACGGGATAAAACCAAATTGAATGCTAGTGAGTCGAAATTTAGTAATAGAATCTAATATGGCAAATACATTTTTAAATTAAAGATAATTTTGTTTATTTATATCATATTATATTCTTTTACCAATTATCTTGAAAGGTACATTTTTAAGAAATAAGTTAATATATATTAAAAATATTTCTTTGAATTGAAATAACTTGGATTTAACTTATAGGAACTTACACTTTCTCAAGCTCAATCTATGTTATTTAATGCAAGGTACAAAATGAGCTCAATATTAATATAATTTTTCCTTCTCCTACGTTACTTAAATGTTTTGCCCAAACAAAATGGAAATAAATGGACCAAACAATCATATTATCTTATGGACTTCATTGAGTAACAGGCTATGATAAAAAAAAAAATATAAATAAATAAAAAACAAAATGGGTTCTATTTTCTAAACGATCAAAAGATAACATAATAAAATAAAGTCGCTCACCATTAAAAACACGTAAAAATTTTCGAAGTGTTACAATCTCATCCCCTTAAAATAACTTTGTTCTCGAAATTGTCTTATTTAGGAGAAGAATTCTAGGTACGCAATCTTAACCTCCTTTTTTCCATACTTCGTGAAACTACCTCTCCTCAAAGCATCGTTTTGTCATGTAAATCTTTCCCAACCAATCCATTCTTAAGATGGCACCAAAAATCCTTCCTATCTAGAAGGTATCAATCAGCTCTAAAATCTTTTGCATGCATTTCTATCTTGAGTGCCCTAGCTATTTGATTGGTGTGAAGTGTATTGCCTAAAGGTATAGTAACTTTTAGAAAACTAATGGTTATTATTTTTCTATTTTTTGTCAAACAACAATAAAAGTCGTAGTAACGAAGGAATGCATACCTCTGATTATCTAAGGATATAAAGCAAGTAGTTCAGATATTTATAGCATACCTACCATTAAATCCTAATCCTCACTTGCCTCCTATTGGGTTAAGGTAAAGGTTGTTCCTGTTTTACACTTATTTTGCTTCCCGCACTAATAACAGACATTCTTTCCACACCAACAATCGCTTCTATGGGGCCTTATTGTACTTAAGACATGGAGTAAGAACATTATTCGGCTTGCTTGAATTGACCACCTTTCAAAGTTAGCCTTCTTATTTTGTCCATTTCTTTCACCTTCATATGACCCATTCCATTTCCACTTTTATCAAGACTCAACACTTTCTTGAACCATCTGATCAATTTCCAGTTGAACCGAAATTGCTTGAGCCCGTTATAGGACATGACTGTTCATAGTGAATTCATGAGATACCATGACTCCTCCAATTTCTGGGCCAATCCGAGTTCGAAACTTCTAGCTTTCTTTTGCTTTGTATCTACTAGATGTATTGTAGCATATCTAGAGAGTTGTTCGAACGTCCCTCTTAATCGATCGATGCCATCTTTCTTTGATAAAGTTGCAGGAACTCTATCTCGATCTTTTAGCGCTTGTAGAAAATATTTCCCCATCACCTCCTCTTTGAAACGAGCCCAAGTGAGGTTGCGTTGTTGTACCTCAGTCCTAGTGTGTGAAACAGACTCCCACTAGTGCCCCGCTACATCAACTAGCAAGAACTCCGCACATAAAACTCTATGGGCATCTGTGCAGGAAACATGTTTGAAGATATGTTCCAATCCTCAACAGCTAGAGGGTCGGCCATCCCATTAAAGGTAGGGGGCTTGTAACGGTGAAAATGTTCCATGACTAAGCTCATGTTGGAGTTAGTTTGTGCTTTCTGCGGAACTGCTTGTGTTTGCAACCTACTAGTCATGCATAACTCTCAATAAATCCCTAAACATAGTAGCTTGTATTGGTTGATGTGTCATTTCCTTTAAATCAACAAAATAAATTTTGTTTTAGAAACCATAAAAAAAAATTCGATATTTTCGAATGAAAGATTAAATTTCATAAATTTTAAATCCTTGAATACACGAGGGACGGTTGAAAGATATAAAGTCCTAGATGGTGAAAGGAAAACCCTACAAATTATTTCAAGTAATGATTACATTCTCTATTAAGAAGGGAATAAATCACTTATTTAAAATAAACTACTCTAAGTTGCTAGAATTTATCTTCACTCGTCCAAACATTTTGAACCCTACGAAACTTGTATGTTGGGGCTTCATCATTCGAAGTTATACATGAATGAGGCTCATATTCCTTGTCAACCTCTAGCTTAAGGTCTAGTTCGAACACTGGCTCCTGCTCTGGTTTTTGTTTTAGTTCAGGTTCTGGCTCTATCTCTGGTCCTGGTTCTGGCTCTAAATCTAATTCATAATCTGGCTCCTCCTCTAGGTCCCCCTCTGGCTCAAGTTTGGGCTCGAGAGTATCCACCTATATAAAAAGGTTACATAGTACTGCTCGAACTCGATCCTTTCTAGGTGCTCTAGAGGGTTATCCTCTAGCATTTTGTCCCTAACCACAACGTACCCCACTGAGGTGGCAGTGTATGGATAAAGTTGTTAACATCTTAAATGGGTGTAACCTCATGTCCTACACCCCCTTACTGCAGCCCACCTAGCGAAGAGGTCCTCCACATACTCAATAAGTGTGTGAGTCAGGTTTGCTTCATATTTCTTGTAAGCTTGAATAGTTGCTGTCCTATGGTAGAAGAACCCTACAAACCGTTTGTCTTCCTAGCAGTTTCACTTGTTCTAGCCATGTCTATCACATACAAGCCAAGTCCAATTATGCTTAATAATTTATTAGTAATAACATATTGCCTTTTATGCTCGCATAATTCATTATAAGGATAAAATAAAATAAAAAATCATACTTCTATTGAAAGTTGATTAAAAGCATGTGAGAAAACAATTCATAAATGGAAGCAAATATATTTAATAACATGCACACAATTCTAGACCATTCCATTACATTTCGAGCATTTCTCGAATTAAATATAAGAATACATCTCATGCTTGAAATTAAATTTAGACATATGGTAGTTGATTGGTGAATGCTAGGTGCCAAGAACCTTGTTCTCGTTCATGTTTTTTTGAAAATGTCTACAAGAAATTTCCTTAACAAACCAATTTAAAGAATTAGGAAAAGCGAAGACTACAAACTGTCTTATACTTTTCCAATCTCTGTGTTAACATGATATAATAAGCAAAGTTCTATCTAAAGGCAATCTTAGTATTACAGTACAACAAATGGCACCCAAAGAACAAAACTGATTAATGAGCACATAATAGGATGAATGTTTAGAATAAAAATGTTTATCAATTTAATTCTGGAAAGAATTATCAGGTGAATGATAACATTCTTTCATATATCATGCATTCCAATGCAAGGAAAAATCTATTTAAGTATGTTAGAACTTTATTGAATGAAATATGGTTTAGTTCAGTTTACATTCAAGAGAGAATGTCACAGAGCAAAGCTAGAAAGCATTATTCTTGGAGATTAACCTAAGCATCTAGCACCAACTTTTGTTATACTAATGTTAGAATCTATGAAGCTAATAAGATGCTGGATTTTAACAAAAACACTTTATTTTGAATGAATATTATTTATGTAACAATGATGGGAATACGAAAATAAGTTACAAATTTAATAGAAACACTCCTATACAATCATATAATAAAAATGTAAATTGTTTAAATATTTATACAATCACTGATTCCTTCGTAAATTTATGCAACTTCCATTTCATTATTACATATGCCTATATTACACCATGAAACATTAAAATTTTACAAACTTAAAATCAAATTATTAGTTAAAAAGTTACGGTGGGAGGTCTCTATTCACATGAATAGTACCACGCATTGTTAGGCACTGTTCATATGAACAGTATTCCTATTTTTTTTTCCAGGAAGGTAGACCCCATGCTCTGATATTAAAATGTAATCTCCCATATTTTATTGAATTAAAATCTAGAGTTTTACCGATATTATTTCATTAGCATTTCAAAATTGTATTCGACAAGGAATATTAAATTGAAAATTTTAAACTCTTAATTTATTTGAAAATTCATATATTGAATTAAATAAAAAATAGAATCATAAAATTTATTTTTGATTGTTTTTCTTGAAACTTTTACTTGGGCGGGCAACCCGAGCTCAGCCACTATCCACATTGATCGATCTAACCTGAAATGTTATAAATTGAATGAATGAATAATTTAAAACTTAGTAGGACACGTGCGTCCAGAACAATATAATAATTTTTTAAACATAAATTATGACATCCCATGCCACAATTTCATAAAGAACAGTTGAAGATCAACCGAATGCTCTAATACATTTCTATGCAAATAATCGAGAAAATCCAAAGGAAATCTCACATTTCATTTCATTAAGACCTGTACGTCAATTAACATTTCATGAAATAAATTACGGAAAAAAATGTATAATATTGCAAGGTTATATACTTGCACATATTATCCTAACTTGTTGATCTAATGGATTTTTGAAACAAAATATGCTTTGCACATTCCAAAATTTTTTTCAACTTAGCTGCTGACTTTAAAATGCTTTATGCTGTATGTGTATGTATAATAATTTTTTTTTCTTTGTATGTATATATAGATTGATCGCTACAGTTTGTATCTCTATAGTATATAGTAATTAAATGATGAATCCTATTGCATGTAAACCACTATTGGGATTGAAGTGTATTCCCAAAAGCTAATAGTCGAAATAGTACCTTAAGATAAATTTGTTTTCAATTGTGATAGGATTAGGATAAATATAATATATTATTACTTTGCATAATATTTATACGGGCACTTACAATGAATTAAATATATGATGTGATTAATCCCTATTAAATTACCATTATCCATGCATGCACACGTTAAGACAAGTTGGATTCCTAATTGCAGTACATATAAGGCTTAATTTAGATATAAACAAACAATTTAAATAAATAAATAATCAAACACACCTTTTTTCTACAAAGTGGTCTTTATCTAATTAGTAAAAGTTAATCCTATTGGAAATAAACGGTCATATCTAGGAAGAAATTCAATTGTATAAATATATGGTGATAAGCCTCATTAGTTTAATTGAATAACTTTGTGATAAACTTAATTGGATTTGGATAATTATAATTAATATCATTGACCATATTTAAAACTATTTTACTTTTCCCAACACACACACACACACACACACACACACACACACACACACAACACACTAGATGTTAGTGAGTCTGATTTAGTAACAGAATCTAATAGTTAATACATTTTAAAATTAAAGATAATTGTGATTATATAATAGAATATTATATTCTTTTACTAATTATCTTTACATTTTTAAGAAATAAATTAATACATATCGAACATTTTCTCGAACTTGAACTTAACTTATTCGCACTTACATTTTCTCGAACCCAATCTATGTTATTTAATGCGATCTAACAAATGAGTCCAATATTAATATTCTTTTTTCCCTTTTCCTACCGTACTTAAATATTTTGCCCAAACAAATGAAAATAAATGGACCAAACAATCATATATTAAGACTTTATTTTGAGTAACAAGGTTACAATGAAAAAAGAAAATGTGTTCTATTTTCTAAACGACCAAAAGATAGCATAATAAAATTAAGTCACTCACTTTTAAAAACACGTAAAAAATTTTGTGGAGTTACAATCTACTTAAAGCTCTGATAAGCCTATATGGTCATCAGTTAAACATATAATTTTCTTGATATTAATATTTAAGAAGAACCATTGAAGGAACTTTACATATTTCATGAGTAACATAATGAATAGTTTATGTATTAATGATTGAAGTTAAATTCATATAATGATCAACTTAGTGTAGGGGGATTACCTTAAATTGGGGTTGAAGAGGAATTGTCTATGTTGAAACAACATCCTTTCCAATTGAATATTAAAAATGACTAACACAAATAACATGTTAGCCTATGATCTTTTGTAAAATAATCTGATGATTTTTTGTTAAATGGGGTACTGAACAAGATTTGATGCTCAATTGGTTTAGGACTCTTGTTGCTTCCTATCAACCCAACATAAATTGAACTTAATAAATATTAGCTTCTTAATTTATTGAAATCTCCACGTGTCCTAGAATCTAGGATTTAGCCACATGATTCCCAGAAAAAATTGAAGTCTAACACAAGAAACTAATTGGCTAAAAATTGGAAAGATTGATTTCAAAATAACAAAATTTTGGGATAAAATAAATAAATGGTTTCCTAGTCAAACAGTGAAGCCACACAAGGAACTTGACTATAAGTTGATCAAATTCAAATTATCTAGTAGCTGCCAAAACTTGTTAAAAGATCAACTAACTTAATTAAATATAGCTTCTTTGAGCTACAATATCTTTTAGAGCACATGAAAAGTGCAAACCGTATCAAGAATTTGATCCTCATCAGGTTTGGAGTCACCTTCAAAATCACCAAAAGATCTCCATCATTGCAGTCGTCTTTTGCAAGACTAGCACCACCAGAATTTCCTGGTTGTCCTTTCTGATCTGTAGTAGCATTCCTATTTCGCCACTCATAGCAACCTTTTTCATGTGCCCCTTGTTGTTGAATACTAAATTTTTTTATCATTGTTGTTATTCTTGACTTCGCCCCTTCCATGATCATCTGTCTTCCTCTCACAAGCAACAAGACCTTGGGCCTTAGACCTGACGATCTTCTCCTTGAAATAAAGCACATCATATACGTCGACAATAGTAAGCGTGTCCCGATTATAAAGAATGATATCTCTAAAAGTCACATATGAAGGAGGCATCGAACATAGCAATATCAACACTAAATTAGAGACGAAATTTTTGAACACCAATAGATGATCTTCCAAATATCCACTTTTTGTCAAGCAATGATAAATATACGAACTGCTCCAATTTCAACCACAATGTAGTGGTACTTTTCTCTTTTACGACTTATTAAAGAATTTGATTAGAAAGATGAAGATGTATATGTAATAGGGCTTATCGATCCTTCCATTGTTTCTCCTCCACAGTCATTGTTATTCTATCCATCCCCAACAAAGCATCATCCAAGTCCAATTGAGTAAGAACTGCTCGCATCTTGTTCTGTCATAAAGAAAATCTACCATTGCAATCCAAAAGCGAAATCTCAAATTCCATAGTTGCCATTCTTGAAACAATCGACCTTGTTCAGACCTAGCTTTAATAACCAATTTGGACCTCCCAAGAAACCTTGACTCTGATACCAATTGTTAGAAACAAAGAAGATACTATTTGCTCTAATACCATTTGCTGAGAATTCGAGCCAAATAATTAAAGAACAAGAAAATTAGCAATATGAAGAATATTTGATCGTACAACAACAGAGGATTTATATGGAAGAAAAAGGAGAATTTCATATACCAACAACAATCTTCTCAAGTTTCTAATGTATATAACAATGATTTTGTTAGTTGAGTCTATGAAGAGTCTACACCATGTGGAGGATATATAGAAACTCATTAAAAAGTAATGAAATACAACTCAAGAAACAGGTTAAAATTGAAAAAGAATTCCCGCCCGGATAATACTGCTGCTTGAGCGAAACGTCGGTGCCAGCCCTCTGTTTCGTTTTTCACACCCGATGCTCAAGCAGTAAGCTAGTGGCTGGCTAGTGAAATTGCAGCAACCTTTTCTCTACTAAAACTCCAAAAATAAGTCTACAATTATCTAAAGTCCTTTTATTTTATTTAACAAACTTCCAATTCTTGATGAAAATAGGACTTTCAAACCAAGAAGACATGATCCTTTTATCAATTTACCAACGCAATCCTAATCCCAGTAGCAATTTGGGTCATACTCTAACATACGTCGTGTTTGGGATATATACCCGAGATAGTAGGATGGATAACAAGCACAAGAGATGTTGAATGCTAGTACATGTTGCATTAAGTAAATAGAATAGCAAGATTATAGGAATCGATTATCTATAAATTTTCAGATCATAGGAATCAATTAATAGAAAATTCATAGACAAAAAGGGTTAGTTGTGAGTCTATCCTTAAATTATGCACAACCTAGAATAACTTCCTAAAATTCCTCCACGTAGATTATATCTCTGTAATCTAATCTGAGTAAATATATGAAAATCTCTAATTGAAATGGTATCAAAGGTCTTAGGTTCCCTGCTCCACTCCACCCTTAACCTAAAAAGACCCAAAGTATTCAGAATACGTGGAGGACTTCTCTGAACCGACACAACACTATGACATCCCGATTGAATCTATTCTAAACGATCTGATGACAAGATAATAGAATTCTTGAATAGTCTTCCTCATCAGTATTCTTGATTACTGATTCCTTGACTATCCCAATTAGCAATAAGTCGAATGGTCCCAATTATGATTTATGGTGTGAGGTTGTTTTATGGCCTTTGGCAAATGGACACTCTCCCCAACCTTCGGAAAATAGACCCATCATTTTGAAAGTGGCAAATCTAGAATTCCATTGTGAAGGGGTTTCTGATCAACTCGATGGACTCCTCGATGATCGTGAACTTCATTCACTTCCCAAAGGCCAAACACGTTTGGGATTCTATTACTATAACTTACTTTCATAGAATTGAAACTTCGTAACTTCATGATCTCAGGCAATGTGTGACTCGTATAGGAAAAGTAGGTGGATGAATTGAAAAATACTATAATTATTTACAAGATTTGTTGCACGAAATTGATTTTCATCACCCAAACCCAATGAAATTTGTAATGGATATACAAAAATATAATTCAATCTTACAGGAGGATAGAGTTTTTTTGTCTTCCTTGATGGATTTAACGATTGACTAGATAACATTCAGATTGATGTACTATTAGAACTTGTTTCCTACGGTTGAGAAAATGTACTCATTGTGGTAATATAGAACATACCCGTGATAGTTACTTTAAGTTACATGGGTACCAAGACTGGTGGAATAAGTTATGGACACGAAAGAAACAAAATGTTGTTGCTACTGAGGAAGACATGGGTAAAGTTGTGGTCACCGTTAAGCCCCAACTATCTCTCATTCACCCGATAAAATCCTCCATATCTCTCCCTGATTAAGGTAATTGTGCTTTATCTCTAATTCTCGTGGTGATGGTGCATGGATTATCGACTCAGGGGCTATGGAACATATGACATTTGATCACAATGACTTCTCTAATACTAATGTACCGCAACGAACTTGCTTTACTTAATACCAATGGGGTTACAAATGAAAGGCCCAGAAATACACGATATTAAAACAAGATTTCAGAAATCAATACCAAAATGTAAATGATAAAGCAGAAATCAAAAATAGAACACAAGATATGTTTTGGCCTAAGCCCCGGAGGTTCGGCGACCAGATCTAACGCCTACATCCTCCGTTGAGCATCCAAATAATATGGACATCGCTCGGTTGCACTAATAGCCAAAAATGGCACAAAGCAAATACAATCAGTTCGAGATTACAGAAATAAGTCACAGAGACTTATCTTTACACAGACTGAAGACTCCACCACAGTACCAAGGCACAGGAACAGAAAGATCACAAAGATCTGCCAAATCTCTCGAACAAACACCAGAATCACAAGGATTCAGATCACTCCTCTCTCACTATAACAACACTTCACAACGATAGAAGTAAATCTAGAGGTGTTACT
>CAIGRH010239211.1:0-13685 GCA_903798295.1 Fraxinus nigra | reverse complement strand
AGTTCGAGATTACAGAAATAAGTCACAGAGACTTATCTTTACACAGACTGAACACTCGATCACAGAACCAAGGCACAAGAACAGAAAGATCACACAGATCTGCCAAATCTCTCGAACAAACACCAGAATCACAAAGATTCAGATCATTCCTCTCTCACTATAACAACACTTCACAACAACAGAAGTAAATCTAGAGGTGTTACACATTTACAGAATGGACATTCACCAAGAACCCCAAACCCTAGAAAATGAGATATTTCTCTAACAGAGAGAGTCGAACAGAGAGAATGAAAAGCCAAAAGCCCTCAAGTGTGTCGAGTTGATCAGCCCAAGAGTCACAGGAGAGTTAATAGCCAGAAGGATCTAGAACCGTTCAGCCAATGGTAAGATTAGAGCCACGTGTCAACAATCCAACCAATGTCACAATAATAAAAGTGTNTTCACAACAACAGAAGTAAATCTAGAGGTGTTACACATTTACAGAATGGACATTCACCAAGAACCCCAAACCCTAGAAAATGAGATATTTCTCTAACAGAGAGAGTCGACCAGAGAGAATGAAAAGCCAGAGCCCTCGAGTGTGTCGAATGGGTCAGCCCAAAAGCCACAGGCGTGTTAATAGCCAGAAGGATCTAGAACCGTTCAGCCAACGGTGAGATTAGAGCCACGTGTCAGCAATCCTGCCAATGTCACAATAATAAAAGTGTCAAACCAAGGAAACACGATTTCCTTCTAAAATGTTGGAAGCAACCCAATTATTTCATCAGAGCAGGGTTCGAAACCCAACACCATTGTTGGATAATAGCCACAGCTAAAAGGCTTTGTCATTAAGTAATGCGAGCTACGTGAGCAAAAGTTTCTTCATACTCGAGACTTATGGTTAGTGTGGACTGTGGACGTTTGGACTCAAGAAAGGAGTTATAATCGGCATTACTTCAAAGACAACCATTTTATGATCTTCAGTACAATCTACATCACAGTTAGAGAGAAATGATTCTAAGGAGCTGGCTTTGGCAACTTGTAACTAAAGCATGGTAGGAGTATTCTACGAATGGATCAATAAAGAACGTCATTTAATTGGGACAGTTGGAACTTCAAAACTGAAGAAAACATCCTATGTTCACTTGACGGGAAATAGGAAGACATTTTATAACCCTTATGTTTAATACCATAACCTATGAAGCAACAAAGCCTAGCGCAAGGTTCAAATTGAACATTCAAAAGGTTGTAAGAAAACGAAGCACGCACACCCAAATATATTTATAGTCAATAGTAGTATCACACAGAAACTCGTAAGTAGACATGTTGTGGATTGTAAAGGATCTAACACGATACGTAGTAATCTACATATATGCAATAAGAGCATCTTCACTCCGAGAGTGCTATGGGCAAGTAGCTAAAATAAGAAGAGCTCTTATTGTATCTAGAATATGTGAACATTTTTTGTTCACTCCTACCATTTTACTGAGATGTTCCAGGACATATATATATTTTAAAGTAAAAAGTACGAAATAGTAACAAGATATTTATCGTCATAATATCGTCACAACACGTATATCGCATACATCTAGTACTTCACTTACTTTCAATTCTTAATGTACCGAGGTATTTGACTCGATAATTATATTTCACTCATTCGTATACTAAATACCCTAGAGGTCAATTAATTGTACAGGTTAAAGTGAAATTTAATTCTTTCTATAACTGTAATGCATTAAAATTAAACTCTTACACAAAATGGTTTAATTCAATACACTTTTGAATATACCAAGTCTACTAGTATTACTATGGTCAAGATATTTCATCGAATAAGTCTGGTTCTTTACCCAAAAAGTTTTAGGTAATTTATTATCTTGGGAACTTGAAACTTTAAATTTTAAGTCAACTAAAACTCTTCCACGTACTTGGTCAAACTTAAATCTGAATTTTGATTTTCAATTAAATAAAATTAAAGCTTGATATCATCTAATCAACCAGCGAATTTGGTCAAACTTTGACCAGGTAATATGTGCAATTTTTAATTATATATATAATTAAGTTCCTGAACTTTTATGTAACTACTAAAGTGATCTAAATCGGACCTATATAAATCAAACTATAATAATTGGACACATATTGTTCGATTTGATCTGCTCAATTCAAATATTAGTTGGAACTTATTCTACTAAAGACTTGATTATATCTCGAAATATATAAAATTTCGGTGTGACAATTTCATCAAAAGGTAAAGTCAATGTTACCAAAGGAAACTCAGTCCAGAGAATGGAATGTCAGTTAGGGAACTGCGGGTGGGGGCCATGATGTTCTCCTCAATGTGATATCACGCAACAGTTAAAATCCCCTTATTTACACGATTTGAAAAAGAAAAGACAAATTCACTAGGCAGCTTGAGAGACATGTTGCACACACCCTTCAACAATGGAGATTTACAAGTAACATTTTAGGGGCTGGACACATTATGATCAACATCATTGTTATTTCGATAATTTTTAAAACAGATTATGCACATGTCTAGTAGCAATTAAAATGGTCAAAAAAAGATTTTTCCTACCGTTAACTATCACTTCAGCCGCACATCTTGACCATCAATCTCACATGTTGGTCCCACTAACGGTCAGAATTTTGATTAGAATTTGGCCAAAATCTGCTCCAGACAAGGCCTATATATTTATATTCTAGTATATTAAAATATGTAAAATAAAGTAGTTTTAAATATTAAATAAATTATTGAAATTTTAAAATAAATTTAGAACTGAAATATAATTTAGTATATAAATGTGATTCGACATTGAAATTTTTTTCAACATAGGACTAAGAGTGATGCTTAAAGCAACCCGGTTTGGATTTGGTTCTAGTTTGCTCCAATTGTTCTGGTAACTTTGCCCACCCCTAAATGGTTGGTGGATGAGGTCATAATGGTGGTGGTGATGGTGGCAAAATGTAGTATGCGTCGAGTGGTTGTGATGAAGGTGGTCTTGGCCAAGTGGGCATAACATTGTGTAATTGTGTTACACGTATAACAAGATCATATCACACTATATTACGCGTGCTATAAAAAACATGTTACGTCAAATTTGGTTTACTGAGATTGTTTTTATCACCGTCAAGATTTATGATTCGAGAATTGGTACCTTTTATTCAAATAATTTTCAGAATATAATATTTTGTATTTTCGAGAGACAAAATAAATAAATAATCTTATACTAAATTATATGACTTTATAATTATTTTCAAATAACATGCCTTTGATTTGGCTCATTTATGTAAAGGTGTGGTTAGCTTTTGTTTTTTCAACTGATTTAATTTCATCACGCAACTGTTTTCCTTCCATTTTTCTCATTTTCTTTTTGCCCTTTCCATGGCTCTACACACGGCCTACAGCAGGACCAGTAATCAAGAATTGAATTGCCGCACTCCTAGATTCCAACCATTATCCAATAATTAAGATAGCAAGGCTAGGCAGATTAAACGTAATTTAGTACCTATGCTCCCTCTAATTCGAAGAACTTTAATATCTTCTCTTGCCTTTTCATCAACCTCATTATCATCTCCAATAGCCAATTCTCTCTCAAGATTCACCTTCATGGATTCTTGTGCGCCCAACAATTTTGGGGCTTCACAAAAGCTCCTGGCTTTGGCCCAACAGCTGCGCCAATACAAGCCACCTTCAACACCATTTGATGATGATGAGAAGGAACAGAAATTGGAGGAGAGTGTAGGAAAATTGGTTTCCCAACTGGGTTTTGCTGAATCTATAACCCCTGTTGCTCAACAGCCACCTGAGAGGTTCAGGCCTAAGAGAGCTGCAGTCCTCATCTGCCTCTTTGAAGGGGATTCTGGAGAGTTTAGAGTCATTCTCACTAAGAGATCGTCAAAGCTTTCCACTCATTCTGGTTAGATTTATTTGATATTTATTTTGTTTTATAGATTATTTATAATATGTTTGATTTTAGGTGGATATTATTTCATAAATTGTGTGTTTTGGTTGGTTATGAGAATTATCTTGTTTGTGTATGTTGGGCTAAACAATTTGTTTATGGGTTTTTGGTGAATTTAATGTTTGTAATGAACATGATCGTTAAGAATGTGTTTATGCAATTACCTTTATGGGTTCTGATCAATTCAGTAAAAAGTTGGTGTTTTTTTTTTCACTTTTCTTGAAACCGAGTATCATCATCACATTTCACACAAACAAAGAGAAATACACACACTTGTATCTACACTGATTGTATTAGCATTTGAAAAGGTGCTTCCAGATTGTGAAGGGTATAAATTTCGAAATATGATACGATAAGGAGAGTCTGGAGGGATGGAGGCTAGGCTAACTGAAAGATGGTTATCGGTTCAAGAATGCAGGTCTCTACTCGACGGTCGAGAGTGTTATCCAAGAGATGTCAAACTTTTTTGTTCAAAGTCTTAAGACTTAGATTTCTTTGCTCTCAAGAACTGGATGCTTATTGTTTACTTTAATACATCATGTTCAATAATGATGCGATATTGATTTATATAGTTTTTTTAAGTAATATATGGAGTTGGTATATAAGCAACCATATCTGTTTACCATCTCAGCTTGTATTGGTTTTGCTTCATTCATGATAAACTGTTCCGTCAATAAAGGTTTTCTATGGATTTCAACTGAAAAACATGCTTCTTGCAGGTGAAGTTTCATTGCCTGGAGGTAAGGCAGATGAGACAGACGCCAATGATGCTGAGACAGCAACGAGGGAAGCAAAGGAAGAAATCGGGTTGGATCCTTCTCTTGTACATGTTGTCACTTGTCTTGAACCATTCTTGTCAAAGGTATGTTAATCTTCCTTTAGATATAACCTGAATCTTTTACCTGTTGAGAAAACTTGAAGTCTGAGTATTGATGTTGTTTGGGAACAAAATTTCTTCGAAGATGTTTAAACAAAGTTCATTCTAGGTGAGAAATTTAGCACAATCATTTACTTTTATGCCTATTGTTAAAATCAAAATGTTTCTTACAACTGAGGCTCTCGTGCATTGGCCTCTTCAACGATCCTTCCATGACTTTTAATGATTTTGCCAAACCCAAAGTGTTGTTTTATATAAAACAAAATAAGAGACGTAATGCAGTGAACGCTAAAATACAATGATAACCCATTTCCCCTCTTTTTGGTTTGTTCTCTCTTTTGTGATAAGTAATCAATATTTGATATTTGATAAATAAGTTCACTTGGGGGGTATACAAGCGAAAATTTTAGGTTGCGTTGCTTTGAGAGCATGATGGCTGTGACCATGGATCGCCCACCTATAAAGGAACAGAGACAAACTGCTCCAATTAGTAAATGATTATGAGGGTGTTTGGTGTGGATTAAAATTAGATTTTTAATAGATTGTGATAAAAGTTTTTGAAATGTGTGGTTGAAAAGTTGTAGGACTCATAAAAGATGTGGTTAATATTGAATATTTGACTTTGACTTGGATTAAAATCAGATTTTAATCCGGCCCAAACAGACCATATATTTACGGATGACATGCATGACAAAGATTACATTTGAGAAAATCTAAATCAGATTTTATATGGACTGACAATTAAATCTAAATAATATTTGCAGCATCTCCTTAGAGTAATTCCTGTTATTGGCATACTGTCCAACAAGAAGGACTTCAATCCCTCTCCGAATGCTGCTGAAGTAGAAGCTGTATTTGATGCTCCCTTGGAAATGTTTCTCAAGGTAATATCCGTACATTTCAAAATTAGTTTTCCTTTTATTTGAGTTATTTTACCTAAATCTGCAATAATCTCAAGATAAATGCCGGATGTCTTATCCAGGATGAAAATCGAAGATCAGAAGAAAGAGAATGGATGGGCGAGAAGTATCTGATCCATTTTTTTGACTATGAAATGAACGATAAAAAGTACCAGATATGGGGTTTAACTGCCGGAATTTTGATTAGGGCAGCATCAATTGTGTATCAGAAGCCACCTGCTTTCCTTGAGCAAAATCAAAACCAAAGTCCCTAGGGTCGTGCAGAAAGATACTACAATGCCTTAATTTAGACCAAAACTTGTTCCATTATAACCACTGTTCTTAGCTCCTATGTGCTGGATACTTCTGCTCAGCTTATGCTAGTTAAAAGTTTAGTCGGTAGATATTTTTATGTTGTTAGAGAAACCACAATTAAATTCTATAAAACCTTCCAGGTTAGGCATCTCAAATCTTCCGCTAACCATTTCCAACCAAGATGTGCATTTCTAAGAAGGTTTCACATGAGCTTGAGATGAGGAAATAATTTTTTAGTGCTTACTCCTTGGACCCCCATTGAATCAGTCTATATCTGTATGTGGTTATGTAAATTCCTCTTTGACTATTGTTTCTTGCTGCAACGGTTTCAAGCTTAATATGACCCTTTTATGAAATTCCATGGACTGCCAAATTTTGACTATAAGGTTTGAGTGAGTTGCTGTGAAGTGATTTGAGCTACTAATGGAAAAGAGTTTTAGGAGTTTAAGGGAAAGAACTCAGTCTCGATAGTAGAAGGGTCTCCACTGCTTTAATTCTTCCTGAAGTGGAGCAGCAGAAGAATTGAAATGTTGCTGATCTTGGGACATGTATTTGTTCTGGATGTATTATTTTTGGTATTCTTGTGACTGGTATAGAAGTTGTATTCTAAAAACTGTGGAATGTTGAAGTTTGAGAAGCCAGTTTCTGTAATGCATTGGTTTTACATCAGTTTAATTGATTCATGGATGTTATGTTGCCATTTTTTCATGGAAGTTATCAATTTGAATCTTATGAACAGAAATGATGTATTAGTGAACTTTAATGTCGGGTTATTTTCACTAAGAGTTACCATCACAATTGAACTTTATATAAAATATCTCATTCAAACCACCAAGTTTGATGTCGCTTTTTTAACAAAACATTCTGTGTGTTTGTGGGCTCAATTGTAAGATTTGTTTGAAAATCTTAACACTTTGATGACTCACACTAACATAGGATTATTAGTTTGAAAAATGGACATCAAATTGAATCATTCTTCTCAATGAAACATTTTGAAAATTTACTAGTAAGCCCTTGTTTGATAACTATTATCTAAGAATACATTCTTTTAAAACTCATTTTAAATCACACAATTTTCAATAAAATAATATTTTTCATCATATCAATAATTTTTCTTTACTTTTTAACCACATATTTCTCATCATATCACTATTTAAAATACATTATTTTCTTAATAATATCAATTAAATACACCCTAAATATGTCTTACTATTCGGAGCACAATTGTTTCGTGGAAGTCTTCATAGCAACTTGAGAAATGGAGGATGAATTTAGAGCCTTGGATAAAGTTAGACATAAGGATTAGGCTTCAAATATTTCTAGGAGGATTATTTAACTTCTACTCATTTTCAATCATACATTTTTTTCAATACAATAGTTTTACACGTAAATTCAAAACTTTTCCTAATTAGTGATGATTTATGTTTGTTATATGAATTCATTGTGATAACTAACTACAGCTAATTAGAAACATAGTCAATTGTATTATTGCAAGTCTTGACCTGATATCATTAAACAATTGATCCTAAACAATGTAATCTATTGATTATGTGAAATCAAATAAGCATCTCGTGAATCTGGTAACCAAATATTTAACAAAATATCAAGTATACTACTTATTGATGGGGATGTACTTAAAATCTACTGCGTAAAGATCTTTGCACTAGTGCCTTGCTGACTAGAGATTCCAAAAATTTGGTTTACTCGGAAAACTAAGTTATGGAGATTCATTAAGCACTTGAGACTTAACTCCCACCTATTTCTATGATAAGAAAAGTATTATCTGAACAATGTTTATAATAAGTTAATATTTTAATGATTTATATAGCTTGAATAAATCAAGTGAAGTACGACTCGTACTCCTAATAAGAGATCAAATATGCAAGTGTGAATTGAGATCACTTCTGTGAGATTGTTTTAAAACTTGAATTCTCAGAGCACTTATGAAAATCAAGAGTTGTTCTGTCCAAAATGAACCATATCAAGACAACTCGAAAGTATTACAGAAGTTATCGAGTATGTACTATTATCTTGATTTATACCAACAAATTTACAGTTCAAAACATTGTGTTCGTTAATAGTATTTTACTAAGGCAAGTTCAAAGCCAAAAGTTATTCCTCATAATCAATAACTTTCCGATTGGAATCTTTTTTGTGTCACTTAGTGTTTTGCATTAATTTTTATTCATGTTGGGGAATGTCTCACTTACGAAAAATTATCTAAGTGAAACCCATTAGTCAATTATGAGAGTTCAAAGACCGAATTTGTTAAACTATGGGAATAGTTTATTGTGATTTATTTTATTTCTAGTATTAATTTCGGGTGAACGAGAAATTAAGTCAGTTGTAAGCTGCTTAAATATGTAGAAATTATTGGAATCTTTTCATTAAATAGTGTCTTTTGAGACAACTTTTGAATCATTATATATAGATTCTCATGTTTGGAACTTCGGTAATTTGACTTTTTTCTCTGAAATATTTTTTGTCATGCATATTAGTCGTGAACTTGTATTTAGCAATTTAGAGAGTTCAAATCACTAATAGGTTCGCTGGTCTACGTACTATAGAGCGTTCGGATGTGATCATTGTATATTAGATGACAAGTGTCGACAAATTGTTAACATGTGTGTGGAACATCTTCTTCTTAAATATAAAGATCCAAACTCTTCCTTTAAAATATAAGAACTCTAATGGAATTTCCGTAAGTCAAGATAATAGGTACATAATAGTACTGATAAACAAAAATACAGTACAAACTTCGTGGAAAATAAAAGTGCGTTGCAGTGGATAATCAAATAACAATAAAACGAGTACTCTCTATAATTCTAACACATTACAAATTCAATACCTAAGACCATCCAAAAACGGAGGTAAGAACATAAACTGAAGCAAGAGAAATCGGGTACAAAAGCAGCACTATGTAACTTGTCCAACGAGGAAATGTCGTACAGAAGCTTGTGAATAAGGTCATCAGGATGCAAACAACGAGAAGAACAATGACTTCAGCCGAGACGTCTGATGACAAATTACGAAAGTAGACTGGGGCGAGGAACACGATTAGACCTATAACGTTGTTCATGTACACCCCACCATAGAGCTGTTACAAAAGGAGAGTCTAACTGAGTAAATTTTCCGAAAGCAATGTGTGTCGAAGAGTAAAATAAATAAATAGTTTTATTCTTTAAATCTTAAATTTTTAGATAGGGTGATTCAACGTTGAATGGAAATTATACATACCGAGGATAGTGTTAACGAAATGCTATTTTGTGTCTTCTGTCTTGCTGAACCAATTGATGCAACTGCAACTCTGTAATTCATGGCAAATGGTATAGCCAGGTACGAGACAGCGAAGGAAGACAAATTCACAACTTGAGAAAATGTCACAACGCTTTGAATGAGAGGTTCTGCAAGTACGAGCAACATGCCAGTCCCGAGTATAAAGAAAAAAGCAGCCCTAAAGAATGTAACCCAAACATTACTAGTCGTTGTGCCAGGGGTTGGAGCCGGGGTCGTAGTATTAGCCAACAGACTCTGCTGTGCATCACTGGTGTTCTGCATTTCGATATTAATAAACTATTATTAGAGGGACTAACTAAAAGAATATGACTTTTTTTGTGAAAAGTATGTATCTACATTTCAAATTCAAAATTCAAAAAAGTGACTTTACCTTAGTGTTACTACTCACTGCATTTTGACTTCTAGGATTCCGAGACTTATTGGATAAGTCATTAACTACTTTTGTCATTGCAATAACAAATTCGTCCCGGCTGACACCAGCATCACCAGTGATATCAAAAGATTTCATGATGTCCTCCACATCTTTATCTGTACTCAAATCATTGTCCGACCTCAATCCTAAGAACAAAACTCTGAGCTCTGCTGCTGATACTGATGCATCATTATTCCTGTCGACTTTATTGAACAACCTATTATTTGAAAAAAAAATGAAATTAGTGTTGTAATAAGTGTATATAGATATAAAGATCTAGAGCCGAACAAAGTAGTGCAATTTCAAACTGGTAGAAGAATTTAAAACTAGTACTAACTGTCGTATTTTTTGAGTATCAGGCCTCCCATTTCTGGTCAAGAGTGTTAGTAACTTGTCTTTCGCGTATTTATTCATCAGAAACTCAAATCTCCTGTTCTGAACCCATGGCTGGAAAATCTGCACAATATTGAAGATAAAAAGATATAGGTCCCTTCTGAGCAAAGTATTTCGAGCGAATACATAGATGCAATATAGTATGAACAAATTTTCACTTCAAATGTTCATAAAAATCTAATGTCATTGACAAAACTCGATTACGATTAAAATCTTGATCATGCCCTTAGGAAAAAAATATACGATTATGTTTATGAAAGATCTTATTACCTGATATAAGATATAACCAATTAGGAGACCCACTGTGATAATGAGAGCAATAAGTGTAACGACACGTCTCCCAGAAGAATGGAAGAAATTTTCAAGTTGAAGGATGACAAGTGGAACCAATGTTAGCAACATTATTCGTGCAGTATAGCTCGTTTGAACATCAGTCACAACCCCAAAACCTGCTTTAACAAAAGCATTTTCTCGTTATCATATACATCAAAATTACAGTTTCTTGTCAATAAAGTGAAGGAAAGGAGTCAAAGACCTTTTAGAGTTTTCTGATTTCCAGTATTATCTGGAGGAGTGGCCTCAGAAAGATCATAGCTGCCAACCAAGACACACGTGCCCCATATCAACGTCAAGAACATGACTGTGGATCCTGCAACCATTCCCATTCCCAATTGAGCTCGTTGTTGAGCCGCTTCAGTTGTTCCCGAAAGTGAAGATACTGAAAACACAATGGCCATTATCAGATGATTTGTAATACACGAAAAACTCGTTAATATGTAACCAAAATCACGTTATATCGATTACTATGAAATGCAGGATTTATTGACAGGAGAATATTGTAGTGGAGTAATCCTATCTACATTTTGTTACACAAATTAATTTTTGATCTGCCAATATTCTCAAGCCTTTTGTTTGCTTGTATCATAACATGAAAACTGTTTTTGTTTCAGATCTGTAAATTTACATCACGAAATGCCCAGTCAGGCCCAGAAAAAACTATTCTGGGTGGACACCTACACCTATTGTACGAGAAGAGACACACGTCTATATCAGGGAATAGTTAGTCTATTGTACGAGAAGAGACACACATTTTATTTTGGATAGTAATGGAAACAATGCTCACAACTAGTCATCTTCCTTTTTTATTGCAACTACCAGAAAGAAAACCCGTCAAACGTACGAATTGTTGTAAGCACCTTCCTACCAGGCAAGACTTTGAAGATTCATAGGTAGAATCATATGAATTTAACACTATAGCTTATAAGCACAAACACTTTCATCTGCAGTCAAATAGGACTTTCAAGGCCTGAATTAGACTTCCTAATAAGACCCGTCTCACAAAATTAAGTAAGATTGGACAATATAATGAATGAATGCATCACCCAACTAGAAAAATTGCATCTTGAAATCAATTTTGAGTCGATTTTGACAAAAATTGATAAAGGTAGGGTTGAAAAATTGATAAAAGCTGTGGATCCCATAAAACGCGTTTATTGAAAATGAGTTTCAAGAAATATAGGCCACATGGGGACTGTATTGCTCAATTAATGCAGGTTTGCGCACCGGTGGTGAAGGAATTTCCGATCCTTGCAAAATTTTGTTTGCAAATGCTGCGAGGCTGTATATTTCAAATTTTAGCTTATAAAACTTGGGGGACTCAAAAGCAAGATCTTCTTTTATTTCCTCAGGCGCCGGACGAAACTTAAATTGAGGATATCTGATATGAAGTTGAACTACCTCATCCAAATGTAGAAACTGTTAACCATTAACTCTTACACAAGATATACTTATTTATTTAATCTATGAGGAAAGTTAGCCAGCCATACTATAAAAACCAGTTGATAGATGAAATAAGAAGAAGCAATTTACCAAGAACTATGATGACTTGTGGGATTGTTCCAAGAAACTGAAACAAACTGGCTCCGAAAATTCCACCCGGCCCGATAATCTCGAAAAACTTCTCCGACCCGTTTGCGACATATCTCTCTCCCAGAGAAAGCAAGATCTCATATATGACAATCAAAAACAGCAGTCCCCAAACATTTGTAGAGCATGGCAAGATCCCATAAACTGGCTGGCAAGTCTCTGTTGTTGCTGATAAACCCCATGATGAATTTCTAAACGAATCAACACCATCTGATATGGGATTGAAATTCAAATCCTCCTTAATCGAACGGCTATATGCCAAATGACTCCCCAGAAGGAGAAGCAAAGAAATAAATGCAATTTTTATCATCCTGGAGATAGAACCTTAACTTGAGGAAGAAATTTGTTCCAAGTTCGTAGATATATGGATGCCTATATAGGTCGTACGTTGGTTCTTGGTTTTTTCTTTGTATCGACCTCAGCAGTCACATTCGTGAGGTGGTGGACTTATTCTAATACAAGTTGGAGGTGGCGGGCTTAACCATGAATATAATATAATGAATAACGTTATCTGTACTCGAACATAACTGAGTTATGTAATAATTTATATACAGATGAAGTGTCAAAAAAAGTAAAAAATTTTATTACTATTATTTGATTGAAAAAACTCTGATCCAATTATATCACACCACATCGTATCGTATTTATGTAAATCATTATATACACAAAGTACAATAATATATATTATAGTAATATAAGCCGCCGGCTGATACGTGCACCACAATGCCACGCTCCTTGGATGGAAAAGGAGCATAAACCAAACTTTGTTATCAATCAATTAAAAGTCAACTACGTGAATTGAAAATTATTTTTATCTTAAAACTTTCACTTTAAAATGTTACTCGAAGAAATCAATTAGGGTGTGTCTGATCGTATTTATTTTTCATGGAAAATGTTAAATTTTCACCTAAATTTTTATTTTGAAGTGTTTGATTGCTACGGAAAATATTTTCCATCTTTTAAAAAATAAAGTTAATTTTCCTTTTTTAAGGAAAATATTTTCGTTTTTAATGTCAATCAAGCATGATGGGTCCCTCTTGAATTATAAAAACTTTACCTAATCCGACTAATCCTCCTAACAATATTATTCTTTCATCACTTGTAAAAATTAAATAAAGCTTGGGCCAATCAGTATCCCAATAGCTTTTAGCATGCATGTGCATCATCACGTTTAGAGAGAGAGAGACCACTAAGTTAGGTAGATTAATAAATAAATAATCATCTGTCCGTTTTATTCATGTCTCTATATAAAAAGATGAACTCTTTAGAATTATAAATTATTGGCGAAAGAAAAGATGAAGTTAAATAAGTTAAATTAATCACGTTTTTTTTTAATGTGTATGATTATTCAGTCAATGTTCAACACTTGAAGGTTGGCTAATAATTTTCAATTCTGGTATGGCCGCCTAACCTGTAACGTACGTAGGCTTAGAATTTATTGGCTGCTTGTATATAAACTAGGTGCAAGCAACGTGTTAGTTTATATTTAATAGTTTTGTTTAAAAATTAATTTGTTATTAATAAAGATGTAATTTTTTTGGTTAATTAAATAATTAATGATGTAATGTTTATGTAATTGATAAATAATTAAATAAAGTGCTTCTCTTTGTCATTTTCAACTCAAAATC
>CAIGRH010239180.1:0-11513 GCA_903798295.1 Fraxinus nigra | reverse complement strand
TTTGGATAATGACATCAACTGGTATTAACTATTGCCATAATCTCCAACAGAAGAACAAAATGGTGGGGGTATAATAGGGCTCCACAGTAGACGAAAGGAATCCTACACGGACCTGCTAGAGCGGATCAGATGCCATGTTGATTTAGTAGTAAATCTACCATCTGATGTAGCCCTCCAGAAAATACGGTCAGAGACATCAAGACAGTGGAATGGCCGCAATCCAGTCTCCTCGAAAATGTCTTGCACCTTCGCAGATGTGTACTTTCTGTGTGGAAAAATGGATGCTAATGTAGAATCACCCATCCAAGAATCATGCCAAAAAAAGACTTGCCCTATCCTAAGGCACTACGCAATGTGTGTCTCAGCATAAGGTCTAAATCTCTTTAGTCTCTTCCAAATAAAAGAGGTTGAATAAGGAACTGCTGCAAGTAACGGATATATCCCTCTACAATATTTGCCCAGTAAAAATTGAGCCCACAGAGAACTCTTAGACTTGAACAGCCACCATAGCTTCAATAAAAATGTATCCACCGTATCCTGTAAACGTCTAAAGCCTAGCCCTCCCTCGTCAACCGGAAGGCAAATCGCCTTCCAACTCCGCCAATTTGTGACTAGAAGTAAGAAACAGGACTTCTCTAGCAAGGTTAACTTTCTTGTCAATCAAGTTAGCCACTTAATTGAGATGATCACTCGATTAACCAAATTAACTTCTACTTCTAAGGTCTAGGTTAAAAGAAGTGACCTGGAAGGTCGTGAAAATGGTCATGCTCTTAACAGTAAGGACATACACATTTTGCCCTGATTCGGTGTCTAGGTGCATGCATGTGTAATCCATTGAGTCCATTCATTCATGCATGCATCTCATTTATTTTGTGTGCTTTTTTGTTTTTTCTTTATGTGCATTCATTTGTTTTCAGTATTGTTTTTCAAAACAAAAAAAATTAGTTAAAAAATTGAAAAATGGTAAAAATACAAAAATATTTTTTTTATTTTGGGCTAACGATACTTGTGGTGATTTTAAATATGTCGTGTGTGATTAAGTGTGTCTATTTATTTTACACTGTTATTTCCATTACTTGGTCCGGTTTTATGTGGATTATTGAGTATATGTGTCGTCATGTATAATTTGCAAAGCACGCACTATGATCTTGTGAGTGAGTCTGGACTGCGTGTGAGATTTGGGATGTCAGTCACGTGTTGGTAGGGTAATCTCAAACGTGAATTGACCTACATTTAGATGACCTTAGCTCGTGATGAGTCTCCCTATATTGGTTGAAAAAAACTATGTATACCTAATTGGTTCATTTTATACTTTTGTTCGAAGCTTAGTTGACTCGAGTAATTAAGCCCGAGGGGTTTCTCATAACCTGGTTCCTATGGTCATCTGACTTAGGTTAACTGGCCTAAAGCTCGTTACATAGGTCAATTCAGTCGCTTAATGGACAAGAGTGTGCACATAAGATGTTATTTACGAGAAAAATGATGAAATATATATGTGTGTGCACGTGCTCAAATTCAGGGGGAAAAAAGAACAATTATCATATGATTGAGCACGTTTTCATGTCCTAAAATTTATTCCGATTTGACTTTCATTAGTAGGGAATATTCTTACTTAACTGTGATGTTTGCATGTCATTTCTCACAAATTTAAGGTTTGGAGACATTTTCACGAGAAAATAATGGCACTTTACACGCACGAGTCATTTATACACTTTATTCCATTTTGAACTTAATAATGCTCGACCTGTGATTGCATGCATGATTTTAATTATGGAGGTGTCAGGAGATTGAGTTGCTTAACTTTATGTATTATTGTTGAAAAGAAAATGCTATTTTTCTTAATTTTTAAAAGTTTGGTGCTAATTCTATCATTTGGTCTTTCGCCAGCTTATCACTGGGCTGTGCTCGAACAACAGTAGCGGAAGCTGTCTCGCTTGACCAACAAACCGTCTTTTTGTATTTTAACGTTATTTCTTAGGGTTTTTACGCATTTTCCCTCATTCTTCTCTTAATTTCTCCCAAATTTTCACCACCCACATCAAACTTTTGCTTACCCATCATTGTGAGCATTACTTTCCACTTCATCAAGTAGCCATTTCATCAAACCAACAAGTTTCAAAGGTAAACTCCCAAAAACAAAACTTGGTTTTTTTTTTCAATTTTTTGCGATTTCTTTTGATGTTTTTCATGTTTTGATCACTATTGCTTGGGTTTTGTGGTTTAGCACTTCATGTGTTCATTCTATACATAGAATATCATTCATTTTGGCATGACTTTTCAACAAAAATCAAAATGTGGACCATTTTGGCATGATTTTGGCATTGTTCCTCATTGAAGTCGATTGGGCAACTTTGGCATTGATTATTGGTGTGTGACGTTGTTGAATGTGGAGTTTATGATTGGTGGTTGAGGTTGTAGTCATTGGGTTGAGTGATTTTGGAGTGAATCTTGATTTCATGTCGAGTTCAATTTTTTTATGGATGAGTAAGGTTGGGACTGAATGTGTGTGGTCCGTTGGAGTGTCAAGTTATTGGTTGGGGGTGTGGGGTTTGTCGGTAGGTTCATTGTGTTTAGTTGTGACACCGCAATGAGACATCACATCACCACGTCATGACGTTACGTCTTCACGTCACCGCACGATGACGTCCGAATCTTCTTGTTCACGAGTTCTATGCTAGCATCCATGATGTTAGTGGGTCGTCGTTTCGGGTTTCCCTTTGGGGTAGAACTGTTAAGATTACTCTGGATGTTATTTCGAGTCTTTTTCATATTTCCTAGGTCGTCAATCCCTTATTTCCTTATCTCACTCCTGATTCTCTTTCGATGGTCTCCTTGGTCCGTTCGAGGGTGTTTAACACACCGTTGGAGGGAGGTCCAGGTGCGATTCGTACAGGTTCTTTTCCAACTAACTGCCATATTTTGTTGCGCATTGTGTGCACGAACCTTTGGCTGATCGTCAGTATTTCTTCATTACTTATGGAGAAAGCTTGTTTCTTATACGCCCTTTTAGATGGCGATTCTATCGATTTTCCATCATTCATATACAAGCATATTTTGAGGGCTTTTCGAGTCACCGGGATGAGGGTGGGGCTGTCATATGCTTGCCTGATATATAGGTTAGTGACAGCTTTCGGAGTTAGTTTTCCCGAGGTGGGTTTCCTGACCGATTGGCCATTAAGACTGAACAAAACTCTCGAACCAAATGGTTCTTTATAAGTTAAATACCCGATCATGTATCTGAATTGAGAATTGATAGGTTTGGGTCTGTTCTCAATGCTAGACCAAGAACCGAAGAACTAACTAAGAATCGAATCTAAATAATTTTAAATTTTTTTTATTGAATTAATTAAATTATTTTATTTTTTTCTAAACAAATTAGCAAATTAATTAAACAAACCGGCCAAGTTCAGCCAAATTAATTATTTGTTAGCCCAACATTTGGGGTCTTATCTTTCTCCTTTTCATTCCAATTTTATTTGTTAAGTAGCAGTACGCCCACTCCCATATAAACTCAATTTTTTATGCAGGCTGTTTGAACCAAATGAATTATTGATATGGATCGCTGATGTTTTAATATTAGTATCTACTTTTTGGTATTTGTATACATTGAATTAATCTTATTGGACGCTTGTTGTTTATATATTTTTAAATTGGGTTATTGTAATAATTACGAATGAACATATCATTAGTTGTATTTAGTAGTGTTGATGTAAATGTTAAAAAATTTAATTATGGTACGGAACGGAACCGAAGCAAAGTGAAGCGAACTTAACTTAACTCGAACAGTTCCATAATTATATTTGGACCCAATGGTTCCATTTATTAAATACACGATAATTTTGGGTCGTTTTGGTTCTGAAGAGAACCAAACCGAACCGACTCATGTCCAGCCTTATTGTTTATACTACCATAGCCCATATAGGTCGCTTCTTCTAAGCCAGCACGGCCCGTTGACCCTACTGTGCCGGGTGATCCTATTGATGACCTCATTTCTTTTGATCCTTCGGATTTTCTTTCATTTTCGACTGCTCCTCAGCCCTCTTACGTCCAGTCGACTTCTACTTCGGCTCTTCCTTTTTGGAGTCAGTTCATCCTCCTATTAAGTCTATACTTTTTGCTTCTGCTCCTATTGACCCTTTGGTTGCTCTCATGGGACAGATGAATGTGCTTATCAAGCAGCAGGGTCGAATGATGGAAGAGATCACATGGCTACGTGCTACCGTTGATCAACACACTGTTAAGTTCACTATACTTCGGGATGTTGTTGGATATATTCAACGTAGACTCGATTGGATTTGCCGTCACTGGGATGACGACGTTGTGTCTGAGGAGAGGACAAATTCCAACAATGCTACTGGTGCTTCATAATTTTAGGCTTACCCCTTGTCATCGTGTGACAAAAAGGGGTAGTATTTTTGGGGCAGTTATATGTATTTTTGTTAGGAGAAGTGGGAGTAGATTATCTAGATCTTTATTTGATGTGTCTATTTTTCGATTATCTAGATGTAATTAATTTTATATATATATATAAAATGATTTTTGACTCAAAGGCATATTATATTTTTATTTCAGTTTTGCTAAATTAAGTTTGATATTTTAGTAGTATCGATGTGTCTTCTTAGTATGTTGGTTGTATTGGTACTATGTCTTAATTTAGCATGCATGTTTAAAATTGAAAAATGTTATATGATACTTACATTGCCTAAATTCCTTGAATTGTTTTATTTATACTGTTTTCCACACATTTTACACTGGGTGTTGAGTTGTCTATTTCAGGAAATAGGTGTTGATTGAAGTGAAGAAATTGTTCAGTCAGTTAGTTTTGACATAGGTTGTTAAGTCTGTAATACTTTTGATTACTACATTGACTTTAAGTTAGGAGTTTTGCCGCAGAATGCTAAAGGGGGAGTTTGTTAGGTTTTTAATGTTGTAATTGACAATTCTGTAAACAAAAAGGACTAATTATAATTTGAATAAAAAGTCAAGTAGTAATGTACAATTACGTAAAGTTTAGGTTTTAGGTCTAGGGTTTGAGAATGGAAAAAGAAGGAAAATACGACGCGAAATTTTGCTAGACGACACCAAGGATGGCTCGAGCATTAAAAATAGAACCTACATTGCTCAATTGTCGCACTTCCTTCACTCGAGCGATAGCCTGTCGCTCAAGTGTTGTTGATCCCTCACTCGAGCGATGGTTAGCGGGGAAATCTTTATTTTGAATTTAAAGGCTCTTTCCCTGACCTGTTCGTTTTATAACTTACCTATATATACCAAAATACCTCAAAACGTATTTTCACAAGGTTGAACATTGAGAGAGCTTCATCTATGTGATATTCTTCATATTTAATCTTTCAACCTTCGTCCATTGATATATTTTTGGTCAGAAAAACATCGTCCACATAATCCAAATACCAAACCTATCTTTTCACCACATTTGTTAGAGTTCTTAAGATCAAGGAAAGTTGACTGGAGTTCCAATTAGTGAATAACAAGACATTCTTTGTTGATCCACGAGAGATAGACGATTCCATGAAGCTATAAGTGCTACAGGGTAGCAGATTCTATGGAGAGCTTTGGCGAATTACAGCTGATGATTGGTACAGGGGAGTACGGGATCCTTGGAGAGCTGTAGGAATTGCACTCAGGAGATCAGATAGTACGTGTCGTCTAGTCTGATAGACTGTAAGTTGTGTGAATCGTTTATAGTGGATTGACTGGCAAAGTGCCTTGAGTTTTTTCCAGTTAGGTTTCTCCATGATCATTCCCCGTGTTGATTTACTATTTTATTTACCATTTATAATATATACAATGCGATATTCAAACATAGGATTAATAATGACTTGCATGTTCAATCATCTAGAAAAGAATTAAAAAGTGACTTGTTCCTATTTATTTCGTTAACATTTTAATTATGCATAATATACTTATTTACCCCCTCTAGGTATTTTTAGGGTCGAACTACACATTTTTCAACGAAGAAGTTTTTAATTTCTAATTATTTTGACTTCAAGTCTTAGGATAATATTCCTTTATTACCCAAAGTGCATGAATTGCAAATAATTGACAATAAATTGAAAGCGGTGAAGATCGAACTTTTCGAAACCTTTTAAGTGGGAGCAATCATTGCTAAACTCCTAGGTTCTTGGAAATGATATAGGAAGAACATTCTTCACAATTCTGAAAACGTTTCCTTAGAAGATATTCAACTACATTTTCGTGTAGGAGAGAAGTCAAGGACAAGAGATAATACTGAAAGTTCTTATGATGGATCTTCAAAAGTAAATGATGTGGACAATATGGATAACTCCAACAACTACAAGAAGAAAGTGAAACCTCTTGGTCCCAAAAAGGATCAAGGGAAGTTCAAAAGTAAATCCAAGGGACTTTGATATATTTGTAGAAAAGCTAGGCACTATGCAAGAGATTGCAAGCATAGGAGACAACAAAGAAAGAAGGACAAGTAAATACCATTGATGTTATTATCGCTATGGTGAGCAAAATAAATGCAATCGAAGGAAAAGTCCCAAGGTTGGTGGTATGATACCTGTGCGACCATCCATGTTTGTTATGATAAGTCTCTTTTCAAAACTGATCATGATATTGAAGATGGTCAAGAGATCCAAATGGGAAATGAAGAAAGATCTAAAGTATTTGGCAAAGACAATGTTGAACTCATTTTCACCTCGGGAAAGAAGATCATTTTGACAAATGTCCTTTATGTACCACAAATAAATAGAAACCTAGCAAGTAGAGTTTTATTGAGAAAACCAGGAATTAAATCTCTATTTAAATTTGGAAAACTTGTACTAACTCATAGTCGGTATTTTGTTGGAAATGGTTATTCCATTGAAGGAATGGTCAAGCTTTGTACTCTTAAGGATAATTCTAATAAAAGCAAATCATTTGCCTATGTTACTGATTTATTTAATTTATGGCATGGTAGATTAGCACACATAGGAGTTAGCACTATGAAAAAAATGATTAAATGTGAATTTGATAATATAGAAAAATGTGTTAAATCAAAGATGATTGAAAAGTCATTTCATAGTGTAGTAAGATCAACAATCTTACTAGAACTTGTTCATTCTGATGTTTGTGAATTGAATGACATGCTAACAAGAGGTGGTAATAGATAGTTTATTACTTTTATTGACAATTACTTTAGCTGTACTTATGTATATTTGTTAAAGCATAAAGATGAGCTTTTTGTGCTTTTAAAACTTATAAAATTGAAATTGAAAATCAATTAGGAAGGAAACTAAAAACTCTAAGAAGCGATAGAGGTTGAAAATATTTTTCTAATGAATTCAATATGTTTTGTAAACAAAATGGAATAATACATCCACATTCTGCACCACGAACACCAGAACAAAATGGTCTAGCAGAAAGAAAGAATAAGACATTCTTAAAAATGATAAATGCCATGTTATATAATTTTGAATTACCATATAACTTCTGGGGTGAAGCCTTACTTAGTGCTTGTCATATAGTAAATAGGATTCATTTGAAAAGAAAAGAAAGTTTTTCCATATGAAATATGGAAAAGTAGGAAACCAAATATTACTTATTTCAAAATGTGGGGGTGTCTTGCTTATTATAAGAATGTGGATCCTAAGAGAACTAAATTAGGTGCTATAGGTATTAAATGTGCTTTTGTGTTATATTCTTTAAATACCAATGCCTATAGATTACTAAACTTAGAATCACATGTTATAATAGAATCAAGGGACATGGAGTTTTTTGAGAATGTATTGGCAACAAGAATTCTCAAAATGAAACTTATTTAGACATTATGAATTCTAAAGAATCACAAGAAGAGACATCTACAAGAGATGTTGAAAGTGCACATCGAAGAAGNTGGATCCTAAGAGAACTAAATTAGGTGCTATAGGTATTAAATGTGCTTTTGTGTTATATTCTTTAAATACCAATGCCTATAGATTACTAAACTTAGAATCACATGTTATAATAGAATCAAGGGACATGGAGTTTTTTGAGAATGTATTGGCAACAAGAAATTCTCAAAATGAAACTTATTTAGACATTCTGACTTCTAAAGAATTACAATAAGTGACATCTACAAGAGATATTGAAAGTAAACACCGAAGAAGAAAAATAGTTAGAAAAGAAAAAGGTTTAGGATCGGATGAATTGGATTCCCAACTTATTTCATTCTACTTAGTGGAAAGAGATAGGAAAGATGTTGTAAGAAAATTTCTTGTTTTTCAAGTCGAGAGTGATCCTGAAACTTATAAGGAAGCAATGTCTTTTAGGGATTGCATATTTTGGAAAGAAGTGATAAATAATGAAATAGATTCTATTATTTTAAATAATACTTGAGAAATAGTTGATTCTAAATTCATTGGTTGTAAATGGGTGTTTGGAAGGAAAATATAATTTCGATGGAACACTCAATACCTACAAAGATAGATTAGTAGCTAAAGAGTATCGTCAAACTAGATTACTTTGACACATATGTACCCATAGCTAGGATAACCTCAATAAGGATCTTGTTTGCACTAGCATTTATCTATAATTTACATGTTCATCAAATGGATGTAAAGACGGCATTCTTCAATGGAGATCTCGAAGAGGAGGTTTATATAGAACAACCAGAAGGGTTTGTTCACCAGGAAATGAATATAAGGTGTGCAAACTAATCAAATCCTTATATGGATTAAAACATGCCCCTAAAAGGTGGTATGAGAAATTTGACTTTAAAATAATGTTAAATGATTTTAATCATAATTCGGTATATAAATGTCTATATAATAAAGTAAGTGATAATGTAATCACATTAATATGTCTATATGTTGATGATATGTTGATCATTAGCAACAATATAGGTGGTATCAAAGAAATGAAGAGGTTTCTATCCTCCATGCTCAAAATGAAAGATCTTGGACAAGTAGATACTATTCTTGGTATCAAAGTTAAAAAGGATAGTGGGAGTTTTACATAGCGCCAATCACATTATATTGAAAATATGATAAATAAGTTCAAACACTTGAACATTAGAGAGGCTAATATCCCGTTAGATCCAAGTATCAAATTAAAAGAGAAAGATGGTATAGAAATAGCTCAAATAGAATATGCAAGTGCAATTAGAAGTCTTATGTACGCAGCACAATGTGTAAGACATGATGCAGCATTTGTTGTGAGTAAACTAAGTAGGTTTACTAGCAATCCAAGTTCCGAGCATTAGAAGGCCATCTGTAAGCTTCTTGGTTATTTAAAGAAAACCAAAAAGCCTTGGACTACAATATACAAAGTCCCCTAAAATCTTGGAAGAATATACTGATGCTAGTTGGATATCAAGTGTAGGAGACAATAAGTCCACTTTAGGTTAGGTATTTACTCTTTGTGGAGGTGCAGTTTTTTAGAAGTCTAATAAACAAACTTACACTATTCACTCAACAATGGAGTTGAAATTTGTAGTATTGGCCGAAACTGGAAAAAACATTGAGTGGCTAAGAGATTTGTTACATGAAACACCTTAGATATAAAGGAAATATTTTCAATACCTATTTTGTGTGATAGTCAAGCTATTCTTGCTCGAGCATATAACGAAGTATATAATGAAAAGTCTAGACACGTGAGTCTAAGACACGAGTATGTAAGGAAATTAATGAAGTACAGAATAATTTATATTACACTTGTTAAGTCTAGTGAGAACTTAGGCGATCCATTTACTAAACATCTCACGAGAGAGTTAGTAAGATTGACATCAAGTAGGATGGGGTTGAAACTCCTTAATTAAATCCACCAATGATAGCAACCTTACCAAACAAGTATATTTAGGTTCAAAGGGTAATAACAAATCATTCGATAAGTGGATGAATTTCAACACTATTAAACTTATTAAACCCTATCTTTGGTAAAAAAGTGTTTATTGTTACTGTTGGAGGGATGAGTTATAATTATAACTCTTAATGAAGTTTAGTACGAGATACAAATATTTCTAAAAGTAACAAAGATACTGGAAGAACTTCACCTATGTGAACTTTGAAGATGTGCCACTTCATTAAAAAGTTGGAATTGTCTCTCTTTAAAATTTCAAAGAAAAATGATAAGTGCAAGGCCATATTAGCAATAAGCGAGTTAGAGGAACTTGTCAAAATTTAACATTTATGTGTGTGATTTCATCGGTATTGTCACAAGAAATAACTTGTTCAAAGCGTTCTAGCTATTTGGAATCTTGATAATGTTTTATGAGTTTTACACTATGGGTATATTCAAATCGAAAGATATCTAATTTTTATACATGAGTCTTGATATTTGATTATGTGATTAACATTGATTTTGAACAAGTGGAGGATTGTTGGAATCTTGTTGTTCAAAATTCTTTAATGGATGACTGAAAAAGGAAAATGACACCGTGAAAATGGCCTATGAGACCGCATAAGTCTTTTATGCATGCGGTCGCATAGGCGCGATCACGAAAATCAGAGGCAACCAAGGCTATAACTATGCAACGCATAGTTATAGCCTATGCGGTCTCATAGTTATAAAATGTGACCGCTGGCTATGTTTTTTTCGATTTTTTTGGTGGTTGATTGATGAAACATTACACCTCTTGATTTGAGCGTGAAACCACTTCATGTGGGATGGTTGAAACCTATATATATTTGTTATGCACATCAAATTTTAGATTTGATTATTAATCCAATTTTTTGAGAGAATTTTGTTCATTTACATAATAATTTTTTTTTCACCTGTTCATTTGAAGATTCACTTTGCTTTTGGTAATCATCATAAGACTTGTTTAATCCTATGAACTTTTTTGCTATTAAATCCTTAAAAGCATTGTAGATGAGACAAATACCATTTGAGGATAACGATATTATCTTCGTGTTCAAGCCCAAGCCTTTACCGGATTTATATTCATTATTTTCTTCTCCTTTGTTTTTTCTCCATTGCTGTATTTATTTTTCCTAACATAAATGAACTTCACGAGTTTAACATTGTATGCTAAAAATAAAGAAATAGTTCCTCCAGTGCTTTCAGTTTGACCCCCCTATGAGATGAGCTGAACGGTTGTAGTCGCCAACATTTTATACTAAAAATGGTATATTTTACTCATTTTGGTAAGCTGGCTTGCACTAGCTCTCGAGCCAATTTTTTTTATACCGAAAATGGCATAAATCACTTATTATGGTACGTTGGTTTCCACTCGCTCGCGAGCCAACTCATACGACACAAGCAGTTCGTAACAAGAAATTCACTATTTGGCTCCCTAGTGGAGCAAGCAGCTCGTTTAATACATCTACCAACCTTTTAAAAGTTAATTATTTACTAAAACAAATTTTAATTTTATTACAGAGTTTTATCCTACTGATAAGAATGTAAAATGCATATTTTTTCCTCCTTATTTAATGCGCTCATATGACTATTTTATGCCTAAGTGTACTTAGTATTCTCATATTTTGATTTAGGTGGCAATTCTATGGATATGACGTGATTTGGAAGAAATAGGTGAAAATGGACCAAAATGGAAGAAAGTGAAAGTTCAA
>CAIGRH010239127.1:0-11117 GCA_903798295.1 Fraxinus nigra | reverse complement strand
ATGTTGGAACAAATAAAGTTAAAGAAACTATGATAAATATGCCAGGCAAACAATTTGAAAATTTCTTTATGAAATAAGATGAATTTATTGTTGATATGATTACTCGTTTTACCAATACTGTAACTGGTCTAAAAGGATTCGATCACAAATTTACTAACGGTGGACTTGTGAGTAAAATGATTAGGTCGCTCTCATAGGAATGGAGTCCTTTTAAGGATGTTTATAGAGAACACAAATGATGTGAATACATATCCTTTTGAAGAACTCTATAAAACATTGATGATCTACGAACTTAACAATGCCGAAATGAAAGAGATGACATTGAATAGCAAAGAGGAATCAAAAGAGGCTCCTAAGCGCCAAATTGCTCTAAAATCGGCACTTGATGAAAGAACAACAAGTAGCAACATGAGTGATGAAGAGCTCGATAAATTGGTCCTTTTTTGTCAAAAAATGAAGAGACTTTTGAAATAATCGAAAGTTTCAAAAGAAAGAAGAAAAAAATGATAAAAGAAGCAATAAAATTGTTTGCTATGATTGTGACAAACCCGGTCTCAAGATAACCGAGTGTCCAAATAAAAAGAAAAATTTCAAGAAAAAAATGCATTCCAAGCAACATGGCATGAAAGCGGCGATGATGATCGCGATGAAAATGAAAGTCAAGATGAAATCGTCAACATGTACTTCATGGCAATTGACGATGAGGTAAATTCTATTATAAAATTCTCATATGATGATTTATCTTCCTCTTATGATGAAATTTTAGAAGAATTTGAAAAATTCGCCCTTGGTCATTCTATTTTTTGAAAAAAAACATAAATTATTATAAAGTGAGATGGAGAAAATTTTGGAAGCTAGAAAGGAAAATATTGATTATGATTCATTGTACAAAGAAAATTGTTCTTTAAAAGAAAATGTTGGAAACTTGATAAAAATTGTTTTTAAATTCACTCAAGGGAAGAAGAATTTTAATTTAATGCTCGGTGATCAAAAAATGTATTTTTGATAAATGAGACATTGGATATAAACCCTTTTTTAAGCAAAAAATCTCTCACATATTTATTTATCAGAGCTTCAAATATAATTCCTTCAAAAACTACTTGTAGCTTTTGCAACAAGGATGGACATATTGCCTACAACTGTCTAACCAAAAAGAAGTTACACTTATAAAACAAGTGGACTCGAAGATCCACTAAAACTAACTACCAAGGACCCAACCTTGTGTGGATACCAAAAATCAAAAGTTGAATTGTTATTGTAGGTACAGAAGAAAATGACGAGCAAATGATTCTTAGATAGCGGATGTTCAAAGCACATGACCGGAGATAGAACTTTACTATCAAATTTGAAAAAAAAAAAGATGAAGGTCATGTCACATTTGGAGACAATGCAAAAGGAAAAATCATCGGAATTGGAAACATTGATAATCATCTCTTCCCTTCCAATGAAAATGTACTATTAGTAGATAAACTTAAACATAATTTACTTAGTATTAGCCAATTATATGATAAAGGCTATCATATTAAATTCGATTCTTCTAAATGTCTCATTAAGGATGCAACATCTAAATATGTATTGTTTATATGAAGCCGAAGCAAAGATGTTTATATTATAAATATCGATTTTGAAAATGATGAAAAATGTCTAGTGGGTTTGAAAGAAGATACTTGGCTATGACATAATAGATTAGGTCACATTGGCATGGATCTTCTTTCAAAAATCTCCAAAAAATTGTTTTGTCAAGGGTTTACCAAATTTGAAGTTTAAAAAAAAAAAAAATTTGCGATGCATGTCAATTTGGTTAACAAGTAAAAAGTTCATTTAAACCCAAATTGTACTCATCAACTATAAAACCACTTCAATTACTTCACATTGATCTTTTTGAACCATCAAGAACCGCTAGTTTAGGTGGAAAAACACTCTGCTTTCGTTATCATTGATGAATTCTCTAGATTTACTTGGGTTTTCTTCTTAAGTCTTAAAGATGAAACTCTAAAAACCTTTACACATTTTTGCAAAAAAGGTTTAAAATGAAAAATGATATTCTATCACAACCATTAGAAGTAATCAAGGTGGAAAATTTGATAATCTTGCATTTGATAGTTTTATAACAAAAATAAATATGAACATAATTTTTTGGCTCCTAGAACTCATCAACAAAATGGTGCAGTAGAAAGATTGCACATTGCAAGAAATGACTAAAACCATGCTAAATGAAAATAGTATACCAAAATATATTTGGGCCAAAGCCGTTAATACTGCTTACTACATTATAAATAGAGTTTTGGTTAGTCGTAAAAAAACTAAAACTCCTTACGAGTTTTGAAAAAGTAGAATTCTCAATATTAGTTACTTTAAAGTTTTCAATTGCAAATGTTTTATTTTGAATACAAAAGATAATTTGGAAAAGTTCGATTCAAAATTCGACATTAGTATTTTTTATAGGATATTCATCGACTAGCAANAATGAAAATAGTATACCAAAATATATTTGGGCCAAAGCCGTTAATACTGCTTACTACATTATAAATAGAGTTTTGGTTAGTCGTAAAAAAACTAAAACTCCTTACGAGTTTTGAAAAAGTAGAATTCTCAATATTAGTTACTTTAAAGTTTTCAATTGCAAATGTTTTATTTTGAATACAAAAGATAATTTGGAAAAGTTCGATTCAAAATTCGACATTAGTATTTTTTATAGGATATTCATCGACTAGCAATCTTATAGAGTATTTAACAAAAGAACTCTAGTCGTTGAAGAATCCATGCATGTCACATTTGATGATACTAACTCACTTGATCGTAAGAAAAGTATTGATGATTATGTAGGTTTGGAAGCTCCATTTGAACAAATGAAAATTCAAGACCAAAACAAGGGAGTGCCTAACGAAGAACAAACAAAGGAGCCAAACGTTCAAGAAAGTGAAGAAAAATCAATCGAGGCTTAAAGTGATCCCCCGCTATCAAAGGAATGGAAGTTTGTTCCATATCATCCAAATGAATCAATAATAGGCGATCCATCCAGAGATATCACCACTAGAACCTTTTTTAGAAATCATCTTGGTAGTTGTGCATTAATTTCACAAATTGAACCTAAACATTTCAAAGAAGTCGATTTTGATGAATTTTGGATACTAGCAATGTAAGTAGAACTAAATCAATTTGAAAGAAATCGTGTCTGAGATTTAGTTCTAAGACCAAATGATCAAACCGTAATTGGTACAAAAAGGGTTTTTAGAAATAAACGGGATGAAAATGGAATAATTGTACGTAATAAGGCTAGACTGGTGGCCCAAGGTTACAATCAAGAAGAAGACATCGATTATGAGGAAACCTTTGCACCGATTCCAACCTCCTGGTCTTAAAGATCATAAGTATCCAAACCATGTTTCTAAACTTAGAAAAGCTCTCTACGGTCTAAAACAAGTAGCTAGAGCTTGGTATTAACGATTGAACAAATTTCTGCTCTCAAATGGATTCTAAATTGGAAAAACGGATACTACACTTTTTTGTTAAAACTCATAACGAAAACATATTTATTGTTTAAATTTATGTGGATGACATTTTTTTTGGTGCAACTGATATTTGTCTTTGTGAAGGATTTTCAAAAAGCATGAGCGTGTAATTTGAAATGAGTATGATAAGAGAACTTAAGTTCTTTCTTGGACTTCAAATTAAACAAACATGTGATAGAGTATTCATAAGTCAAAATAAGTACATATTAGACATATTAAAGAAGTATGGAATGGATGACCTAAAGCCTATGAACACTCCGATGAGCATATCGGTAAAGCTCGACAAAGATGATCAAGGCACTCCTGTTGACGTCACTAAATATCGAGGTATGATCGGATCCCTTCTTTATTTAACTGTTGGTAGACTAGATATTATGTTTAGTATATTTTATGTGCTATATTTCAATCTAATCTTAAAGAATCCCGTCTTAAAGCCATGAAAAGAATATTTAGATACCTTAGTGGGACTCAAACTTTAGGAATTTGGTATCGTAAAAGAACTCACATTGACCTACTTAGTTATTCGGATCCCGATTGGGCCGAATGCCAAATTGATCGAAAAAGCACTAGCTAGACATGTCACTTTCTAGGTTTCACCCTTGTATCATGGTTTAGTAAGAAATAAAATTTCGTGGCATTGTCTACAGCAGAAGCGAAATATATCTCGGCCGCAAGTTGTTGTGCACAAGTGTTATGGATGAAACAAACTCTTAATGATTATCACTTAACTTACGATCATGTTCCTATTATGTGCGATAACACTAGTGCCATCAACTTGTCCAAAAATCCCATATTGCACTCTCAAACTAAGCATATTGAAATCAGACATCATTTTCTTAGAGATCATGTTCAAANAGCGGGGCATGTCACTTTCTAGGTTTCGCACTCGTATCATGGTTTAGTAAGAAACAAAACTCTGTGGCATTACCTACAGCTGAAGCCGAATATATCTCGACATCAAGTTGTTGTGCACAAGTGCTATGGACGCAACAAACTCTTAATGATTATCACTTAACTTACGATCATGTTCCTATTATGTGCGATAACACTAGTGCCATCAACTTGTCCAAAAATCCCATATTGCACTCTCAAACTAAGCATATTGAAATCAGACATCATTTTCTTAGAGATCATGTTCAAAAGGGCGACATGACGCTGTAATTTATTGACACGAAAAATCAATTAGCCGACATCTTCACCAAACCTCTTGCACACAATCATTTCACTCTCATTAGAAGAGGTTTAGGCATTACTGATGAATTTGAAATACATGATTAAAATAACATGCCCTTACATGTTTTCACCTTAGTTCATGTACATCATATTTATATATAATTTAGAATGTTATATCATTTAAAAAACAAACAAACAATCGGACAATGTCCGGTCGACCGAAAAATAGAAAAAAAAATTGGACCTGTCTGATCGATCGGACCAGCCCGACGGTTGACCGAACTGTCGATTTTTTAAAACCCTTATGTCTCCTTTTTTCTCATTCGTTCACTCTTCTCTCTCAATTTTCCTCTTCCCCTCCATAGGTTCACCTTCAGTCTCACCAAATCTTCAATTAATCCTTTAGATCTCCTCAAGATTCTAAAAATCCATCACTTCTTCTCCTCCAAAATCTTAAAATCTCTGTTTTTTCTTCCACTGCAATTTTACTTTTCTCACTACGTCGGCCAATCGCCTCTTTAGCGAAATTCCTCCATTCTTCATCATGCCACGGGTCAAAATTCCAAGTAAGAAACCAAAGAGGGAGATGATGCCAACTTCTTCTCGAAGACGAGCTCAATGTGTTGGAAAACTATTTTGATAAATCACCTATCGTTATAAGTAAAAGTGTAGATTTTGCAATTTTTACTTTTCAAGCACCTGAATTTCATATTGAAGAATTTTTCTTAGGTATGGGTTGGGTTTCTATTGCATCTATGAAAGAATACGCATATTCTAAGCTCATCAGATATTTTTACAAAAACATGGTATATACTCCTCGTACGGGTAGCATTTATTGTTCTCTAAAAGAAAAACGTTTTACGATAACTAAAACTCTTATACATTCTCTTCTTGAGTTAGAAGAATGTGTGAACCAAGTATTTTATCATATGGCTCACCCATAGTATGACAATTACAATCCTATCATTGCATGTCAAAGAGTAATCAGAAAAGACTTTGAAGTTCCAATAAAACTTAGTTCAAACCAAATTACCTTACCTTGTAAAGTCTTATACATTATCATTGCCCACATTATCCTCCTTAGGAAAGGCCATCTTGATGAAGTTACTTACTTCGACCTATTCCTTCTTAATTCTTTTTAAGTTGGACAAAAATTGGATTTTCCAACAATTACCATCGCTCACATGAAAATCGTCCACTCCGCTACTCACATCATGGCTTTACCCTACGGCATACTCCTCACTAAAATTTTTAAACATTTTGAAATCCCTCTAAATGGTGAGATCTTTGACTCACTTTGTCCAACCGATACTACCAATATTCACACTCTTAAGCGCACGGAAATTGTCAAGGAACATGGGCAATGGGTGGCCCGTATCAAGGGATTTGATCCGGACTCGGGACCCTCGACTTTACCTCTCGAAGAAGTTGAAGACGAAGTTGGAGATGATCATGAGGACGATGTACCACTAGTTCCTAGTCCTCCTCATGATATCCCGGGATCGAGTGCTCCACCACTTTCCAGAAGCTTTACTTTTACCGAGGATCGCTTCTCTTCAACGGTCGCATCGATTCCCTCACATCCTCCTTCAACGGGTTTGGCAGGATGCTTCACCGTTTTCAAGTCCAACAAAAACAATGCAGGCTCAACAAAACGCATTTTATGCTCGGTTCGATGCACTTTTTCCATCACCGCCTCCTCCGAATTCTTTAATACATTTTATGCATATGTTCGTTAGGCCTTATGTTGATTTATCTTCTTTGTATTGTTACTTTTCGTTAGCTTATACTCTAACCTATCTATGTAGTATCCTATGTTATGTTCTAATGCTATATTTTTTTTGCTTATGACAAAAGGGAGAAAAGATGATGTGCTTGAAATAATAATCGAAAATGTTTGCCTTCATAAACATATATTTTAAAGCATTTGATTACATATATTTTAAAGCATTTGATTATTGATTTGTAAAAGATAGGGAGAATATATGGATCACATACAAAATTTAGGATTTATATTCCTTACCATTCGTTCAATATTATCTTGCAAATAATCTTGTTTGTCATAATAAAAAATGGGGAAATTATTGACATATGATTAATTTGAAATCTCGAAGTTTTGATTATAACAAACATGTTGGTTTTATTTACTAACGAGTTAATTTCAACTGATTATAGTCTTTCAACAGCGTACAAAGGGAAATTGATCAATGATCCTCAAAAGATCAAAATCTATCATCAGAAATTAGACTCTTGAAGAAAGTCAAGATCGAAGTCACATTCAAGAAATTAAGAGCCAAATTTCGGAGCAAGATCAAATACTTGTTTTCTTAGTTAAGAATGGGAAGGTACTAACACCTTGATATATGACATGAATGACAATAGCTTAAAACCATTTCATGCATTAAAAACAACTTGGTGCATTAAAAAGCGATGTGAATACGATGATTTGATCAAGTGAGAAATGACTTTTAAAAATAAGTTTTGGACTTGTAAAATATATTTTTTTTATCTTGAAAAGTTAGTGAAAGATGCTCTCTCAAAGACCATACTTTTCAAAACCCTCAAACCAGAACAAATGACGTCAACACGAGGACTGTCAAACTGCCGGGGTAGTCGACTGCCGCCAACGGTCCAAAATTTAACCATTTTAACTTCTAATTTTTCCTGTATAAATGGTTATGTTGTTCATCTGAAAATTGGCGATCGACCGGACTGGTCAGCCGATTTGAAAGAAAATTTGATGTTTTTCACTTCCATAAATACCAACTCACTTGTGATTTATTACAACTTTAGAGCATTCAATTGAGACTCTTTTGTGCTCAAATTGTATTGATTTATCATCTTACTTATTATTATCAAATCATTTTTGTTCTAAAAAACATTTGATTGATCTCAACTTTGCAAATTATTTCATTTATGAAAGTTTTTAAAATCCAACTCTTGAGCTTATTCATTGTTGTCTATTAAAGTGTTAGCTTACTTCTCTTCTTGTACTCAACTTTCGAATCATCATTTATTAAGAAGAGAAGATTTCATTTGTAAACTTATTTGNTGATTTATTACAACTTTAGAGCATTCAATTGAGACTCTTTTGTGCTCAAATTGTATTGATTTATCATCTTACTTATTATTATCAAATCATTTTTGTTCTAAAAAACATTTGATTGATCTCAACTTTGCAAATTATTTCATTTATGAAAGTTTTTAAAATCCAACTCTTGAGCTTATTCATTGTTGTCTATTAAAGTGTTAGCTTACTTCTCTTCTTGTACTCAACTTTGAATTTATCATTCATTAAGAAGAGAAGATTTCATTTATAAATTTATTTGAATTGTAGGTCGTGTTGAGGTCCCGGAAAACTCAATGTTGTGAAAGGATCGTTGTTCCTTATTTGTAAGTCATCAAAAGCTTTGTAAAGAGTTGGATTGCACAATAAGATTGCAATACATTGAAAAAGGTCTTGCTCATGACAGAAAACTTGGTAACGAGGGACGTAGATCTTGTTTGGGATCGAATCTCCATAACTACATTGTTTGCATTATCTTCCCTCTTACTTGCCGTCTTTATATTGTTCAAATTACTCGTGCTTAATTATCTTTGTATTTGTGCATACTTGTTGAATTGTTATATTTCCTAGTATATTGTATTAAGACTTGAATTTATCTTTAAAAAATATTGAAAACCACCCACCTCTTAGTTAATTATTCTTGGACTTTCAATCAAGTTATATATCTTCCCCAAGGCTGCTGAACGGTGTGTTTCCTCGTACTTTCTTATTGTGCGTGCATTGTTCCAAGTTTTGATTACAGACCATGTTTTTCTTTATGATGTTTTGTCTAACTTTATATGCAAAGTTTTCTTCCCCAATATTATTTTTTAATAATTTCCACTACCTATTTAAAACACCGCCTTCTTAAGGTGACACTAAAAAATTTAATCAAGAGTGGTCAAATTTCAAATACCGTTTAAATATGAAAAAATAATAAACATTTATTAATTTGAATGAACTTTCTTAACAAGAATGAAAAAAAATAAAGCCATTGTTTGACACATTCTATTATTTTAATTTATGTTATGGGATCATTTTCAACAACACATTTACAAAATAAAATATTCTACATGTAAGCACAATTTTTTTCTACTTTTTAACCAAATATTCTTCTAAAAATACTATTCAAAACTCTTTTATTTTTTTTCCCCCCCGAATCAAACACGGGCTAAATAACTCATTCCTATGAGCAATAAGATTCCACGATTAGTATCATTTGAGTTAACATTATTATTTTTTTATGTTTTTTTTGAGGCATTTAAAGGGTAGCTAGAATTACCATGCTAAAAAATAAACAATAATTATCAACATATAGATAGGGTTTTAAAGATATGCACTTACTTCGAAAGTTTGGAAGAGAAATATTTATTCAACGTATAAGGGTACGAGTCTTCGGATGAAAAAAAAAAAAAAAAGTGCTAGAGCTATTCTATTTAACAAGATAGACCATATTATATACATCGCTTCTTGTGCTCTTTATATGCTTGTAAATGATTTTTAAACAACATTGAGTTTGTTTACGTTTTAAATTGTCAGTTTATTTAGTCCCAATTTGGTGAAGATTAAAATGAAAATTTTAGTAGATTTTGATAAAAGTTAATGAAATGTATAATTAAAAAGTTGTTGGTCCCATAAAATATATGGTTAAAATTAATTGTTGGCTTTGTAAATGTGCTAAAAAAACTCCATCATTTTTCTCTATGTTTCATTATAAATTATTTTAGGTTTTCCCTTTAAATGATAAACTCGAGAATATATTAGCTCGAGATGGTCACCGACTCACCAGGCAAATTTTGAGCTTTTAATAGGATTTGATTGGAGTTTAGGACCCGAATTCACAAAAACGTGATTTACATTCCAAAATAATTTATATTATAAGATTTAATTGCATGAAATTCATAATGTTAGTCATGTAGGTTGCTTTGTCTAACCAGTAAGAATCAATGCCTTATTTTTCCACAACCATCGTCCAATACTGTAATTTTCTAGATATCTCTATCGTCACGGAGAATGAATTCATTAGCCAGCTAGCTCAATAACCTTGGTTATTTGTTCAACCACATGAGAAATTGAGGAAAAGATGGTGGCGGCTTCTTCATTAAAGATGGAAAGTTTCAACATAATTTGACCAAAGTGAAAGAAAAATTAAAATTTAGTGATTAATTTATTAAATAATATACTATGCTGACCAAAATGAAATCATAGGTTGAAATGGAGAACTTAGTTTATTATTGTAGTAAAATTATCTTCAAATATATAGACACATGTAGCGTGTAACCTTTAATTAGGGAGGAAAATTGGCAAAAGAAGAAGAGATTATAACTTTAATAAGTGTATTGGACTCAAGATATTGAATATAAAAAAATTTGAAAATATTTTCCTCTGTCTTGTCTAATGGAAAACGTATGATACAACTGTAGAGATCGAATGATGATCAAATATTTAAAAGAAAAAATTTATACTTTGATTATTTTGATATCTCAATCTTGGGCACCATCAACAAATGGAATCTCATCGCTCTCTTTTCTTCTCATATTCTAGATTTTGAATATACCAAATTTTACGTATTTCTATCTTTATGTATAGAGGGAGGAGCAGTCTGATTCAAAATAATCTTTATTCTTAACCTCTTGAGGGATTGCCACAACACATTACTCTTTATTCATTCCAATATATAGAGTTAGTCAAGCAACTAGCTAATAGATAATAATTTGATCGGTTAAATTGTTAAGTATCTTCCGCAAGGCTGCTGAATGGTGTGTTTCCTTGTAGTTTCTCATCGTACAATATGCATATTTCAATGTTTTTCTAACTTCAAGTGGAGCATTTTGATATTGACAATATACGTTTTAAGGCGGCACATTAGAAAGGATGAAATCTAAAATATTACTTCATTATGTAAAATAATAATAAATGTATAAAGATTTAAACTATTTTTTTGTATGTTCGTTAGAAATGCGAGCACATAATCACAACAAGTAGTATTGAAGTGAATCAAGTGTGAGAATTATTTATTAACCTAAACAATCCTATTGATTAACTGAACTGGTACGGAAGTTTAACAGAAAGATTTAATTTTACTAACCTAATGTTCAAACTAAGAATTAACCTAGATGATGAAAAATAAAAGATTTGAGAAAACTTTGAAATTATAAAAGTGTTTGAACACACGAGTCTACCATAGTTGTAGTTATTGTAAATCTATTATTGGACGTAAACACCTTTAATATGATTAATGTATTATTATTTATAGGAAATCTATTATTTAATTCAATTATTATTTTGACAAATTAAATTAATAGAGTTCATAGATTCAATTCTTGGTAATTTGTTAATCACAAGGAGTTGCGATTGTAAAAAACAAATTATATATGATTGAATCT
>CAIGRH010239115.1:0-22972 GCA_903798295.1 Fraxinus nigra | reverse complement strand
AATTGAATTTTTAGTAAACCAATCCTAAGATGACGTGTGCATAATACATGTCACAACAAGAAGGTGATTCTATTCCCAATACGTGATAGTCATGGCAACTTTTGACTTTAAATAGAATTCTAATAAAAAATTATCTCACATCCATTCTTTAGATACACGTGGCTATCTAAATTCAATTTGATTTTAAAAAATAAAAATAAATTTCAATTTCTTTGAACCTCAATATCTTGAGACTAGCTTTACCTGAATTAATTTTTATCGAACCTAATTTACATGATTAATTACGAGCTATCCAACGAGTCCCATATTGATATACTTTTCGTCGCTTTAATAATATCTAAATATTTAGCCCAANGTGTGCATAATACATGTCACAACAAGAAGGTGATTCTATTCCCAATACGTGATAGTCATGGCAACTTTTGACTTTAAATAGAATTCTAATAAAAAATTATCTCACATCCATTCTTTAGATACACGTGGCTATCTAAATTCAATTTGATTTTAAAAAATAAAAATAAATTTCAATTTCTTTGAACCTCAATATCTTGAGACTAGCTTTACCTGAATTAATTTTTATCGAACCTAATTTACATGATTAATTACGAGCTATCCAACGAGTCCCATATTGATATACTTTTCGTCGCTTTAATAATATCTAAATATTTAGCCCAAAATTTGAAGTTAATACATATATCACTTTACTCCCTCAACTAATATGGCATATATAAAATAATTAAATTCTATTTTAAAATTTTTGGGCGTTACAATCTCTCCTCATTAAAAAAATTTCGTCCTCAAAATTTCTTTAGTTGAAAAGTTTTGGATACTTGATTTTGACATACTTATAACAATACATAACATTTCATATCATACCTGGGATCGATTGAAGAGTGTCGAATAGTGAGCGCCCATTGCCAAGAATTCTTTATAACATTGGATGTTTAAAACTTTACATTATCTTTAAACTTCTAAAACTTATGAAAATACCCCATTTTTCAGAAATTTTCTAAAGTAGGATGTTCTCGAATGAAAATTTCTAGAAAATAAAATATTCTTAAATTTGGAAAGTTTTGAAATATCATTTTTTCGTCTTATTAATTTGAATAATGCTTAATCAAAAAAGGCTTTCAGATGATGAGGGAGTCACAAACGGACCGCTTAAATTTCAAGCTCTTGACAGTTTAGGTCTTTTTGATAAGCCTTTCAATCTTGTGAATACTTGAATTAAGAAAACTCAAAACAATAAATTAAACTTAAGACCTCTTAAAATATAAATTTTCTAATTGGTAAATTTTAAAATACCACCCGAAGGCTAGAAACATACAAACATGTACAATAATTTGAAGTCACTTTTAAAAACTATTATTTAATTACTTAAAACAATAATTAATATCATTTATTTAACAAAAGAAAAGAAAAATCTGTAAATTTTTTTAATTTTGGAAAATATCATGAACAGTGACACGTAAACATAATCACGATTTAAATAACCGTCTTGAACAAATTAAATGGACTAATAATCTTCAAAAAAACTTAATGTTTTATCTATTCGATTCCTCTTGGCAATCTCATCACTCTCCGTCACTGTTCCAATCGACCCGATCGAATTTGTAAAATTTTGTGAGAGTTTTTAAAATATACCCATTAAGATACGTGCAGTTTTCACACACAATTATATACAATAAAATAACACTTTATACTACTCTTCTCTTATGGGGTATATCGGTGACCAAGCCACACACCTATCTTAAGTCATCTTGAATTTTCGTAGGATCTCATATCTCTTAATAAAGAACCCGAAGGTTCACTGACAATTCATGTATAAATTACTGAATATAAAAGCATAAGAAAACGAACCACTTGAACTAAAGTATCTTACCTTGATTGATCAAACAAGCTTTTGATAAAAAAAAAATATACTTGAAATTTACAACTGCTTAGTATGAAAGCTGCCATATAAAATTCTTTTGTGGTGAATTGTGAGACAATTGCACATTATTTATAGTAAAAAAAAATATAGTGGTTGAGTCCTGGTAAAATTGTGATGGAAAATCGTTTTTATCAAATTTGATAATAATTGAATTTTTAGTGAACCAAACATGAGATGGCGTGTACATAATACCTATTATAACAAAAATGTGATTCTAATCCCAATACATGATAGTGAAGGCAACTTTTGACTTTAAATAGAATTCTAATAAAAAAATTATTCAACATCCATTCCTTAGATACACGTGGCTATCCAAATTCAATTTGATTTAAATAAATAAATTACAATTTATTTGAACTTCAATATTTTGAGACTAGTTTATCCGAATTAACTTTTTCTCGAGTCTAATTTACATGGTTAATTACGAGCTATCCAACTAGCCCCATATTGATATACTTTTCGTCTCTTTAACAATATCTAAATATTTAGGCCCAAAATTTGAAGTTAATATATATTATATCACTTTAGTCCCTCAACTCTTCAAAATAATAAAAATATGGTATGTATAAAATAATTAAATTCTATTTTAAAATTTTTGCGGCGTTACATGCATCTATAAAATAACTAAGGACGCATGAGGGAAGAAAAACAACTCAAAATATATATTTGATTTGTGTTACTAAAGATAGAAACTTGAGCATTTCTTTATCTTTCAATTACTATCCTATTTTACAATATGCAATGCTTTAATGTATGGCATGCTTTAATTTTTAAAACAACAGTCGTATTATGCATCAATTTTATATTACAATATATTTATTTGGATTTATGGTCCTTCTACCTATAGGTTGAACCATTGATCGAATGCTTTGGCCAGGTCAAAGACCGGACCTGGCAGGGTTGATAACCATAGTTTCATGTGCTTTAACTAAGACCGCTCTTCTGCTAATGATGTATCTGGATAAATACACTGCTAACTTTTTGTTTTGTACAATTTGACTTTTGAGCTCTGTAGGTCATCAGCGGACACTTGGGATGGGTGCGGTCTGTTGCGGTTGATCCAAGTAATACTTGGTTTTGTACGGGATCTGCAGATCGTACAATCAAGGTGAGTGACTCAAAAGCTTAAAGTATCTCCCACAATGACAAAGTCGTCGTGGCTCTTGGAACACTTCTCAAGCATGTGTTGTATATTTATAATCTTAATTGCATTTAGAATAAATTTTTGGATGGTCCTTGGAAGTTTCCTAAGATAAATGCAATAGTTGCGAATGATTTTTCCATCTGAGACTTTGCTAACTAAGTTACCTTTTCGCGTCAATGGTTTTAGGCCAGAAGATTGATAAATGCTACTGTTGATGCTTAATTTGTATAAGGAGAGAGTATAAATCTATAATTAGCTGGCTATGTGAAATAGCAGAGCTGTTCGCAAGTTCTATGGCACATTTGGATTGTAGAACCTGAATTAAATAGGTGAATGGTCAATACTTGTGCTTCAGGAATGTGAAGTTCACTACCATTTATTCATTATAATGCAGAGAGAAATAGTTCCATGAATTCGTTGGAGGAAACAGATCTATTCTGTTTAAATAAACTATTTAATTATTAGATGCATCACTAAGATTGTTGAACTTAGATATATAAATGATGTAGCAAATATCTATTGAGCATGTTTATGTTAATTATTTTCCATAGTAAGAGCATCTTTGTCTTAATAGAGTTAAGTTTAAAGAGTGAAATTATCATACTCTATTAACAGGCTCTTTATTTTACTTTTTCCAACAATAGATTACTTTTTTCCCCGCATTTTTCAATTAATATATATGTTTTTAGATGTCAATAGCTAAAATATTAAAGATAAATTCGATTTAAGTAGTAGAGTATTAAAACTTGCAATTTGATTAAATGCAACCATGACAAAATACGAATAGAGAATGACTTTGACTAGCTAAACCCACTCTCTATTCTAAACAGTTAAAATATAGTCTCTTGGAGTCTAATATCAAGCTTTGACTCTTTAAAATGAAGAGAATCACTTTTAAAGAGTCTTGGATAAGCTCTAAGCTAATATGTCTCTTCTTTGTAGAAAACCAATCCTTTTTTATACCCGGAATATTTCAAATTATTTAGCATCACCAAACTCCATTCTATTTCTTTAATTTTCTGTTTCTTTCAATTGATTTCTCTGTTATGCTGACAAGATATGGGATTTAGCAAGTGGTCGGCTGAAACTCACTCTTACTGGACATATTGAGCAAGTTAGAGGTAGTTTACTCTCTACTGTCAGGCTAATCCTTAATTTCTAAGCCATGGATGAATAATAAGAACTAATTTTTCCCTACAGGCCTGGCTATTAGCAGCAAGCATACATACATGTTCTCTGCAGGTGACGACAAACTAGTTAAATGTTGGGACCTGGAGCAGAATAAGGTTAGTGATAGAATGTAAACGATTTAAGGGTATGTGATTCTGGTGGGGCATGCATAATTGCTGTCTTCCCTTTTCAGGTTATTCGGTCTTATCATGGTCATCTGAGCGGTGTTTACTGTTTAGCTGTTCATCCAACCATTGACATTTTGCTCACAGGCGGTCGAGATTCTGTGTGCAGGGTATGCATATAATATTTTGTATGGATTTCGCACTGAATATCTTTATTTCTTCACGTATTTGGATAGGTGTGGAATAATTACTTAATTTTGATTAAACCCTAATTTCAGGTGTGGGATATTCGCAGCAAAATGCAAATTCATGCACTTTCGGGGCATGATAACACTGTTTGTTCAGTTTTCACACGACCTACGGTGAGTGATTATTTTGTAGCGTGGAGAAGGATCAATCCTATTTGAACAATTGTCCCTTTTTCCTGGAAAAATAAAAAGTCAACAAGGAGTTGGTATGTTATGCTCCCCCCATCACATAACATTTGCTGCATTTTTTATAAAATCAACTTTTTTTATGAAGTTTTATGTTAATGACCACAGGCATTATTGGGGAAGTAAATGGCATTTGATAACACACTGTATATCATTGATGTTCGGAAAAATTGATTGATGTTGCAAAGAAAATGTATCTCTTTATTTGAAAAAAAAAAAACTTACTAAATTGACATCTTTAGTACCAACTACTCGAATTGAATGTTCTTAAAGAAGTTTAAAAACTATGAATGTTATGTAGAGAGGCAACTGGCAAGTAGCTAGTGTGATTAATCCTAACGAAATAGCTTTGATTTGCAGGATCCACAAGTAATAACAGGTTCTCACGACACAACTATAAAGTTCTGGGACCTTAGATATGGTAACATAATTGGAAGAATTATCTATTCTTTCATTATAAGTTTTTAATGTTCTCACTTCTAAAATTTCAATTGCTTATGTCTGGCAGGTAAAACAATGGCAACTCTCACACACCATAAAAAATCCGTGCGAGCAATGGCTCCGCATCCGAAGGAGTATGAAAACCCTTTCTTCCATATTTACTTTTTAATTCTGCAGTGAAGATCTATCTTTCTCTTGAACTTTTACCTCTTTTTCTCTGATCTCTTAACTTTATCGATTTTATTTTGCAGAGATTGTTTTGCATCTGCTTCTGCTGAGAATATCAAAAAGTTTAGCCTTCCTAGAGGAGAATTCATGCACAACATGCTGTGAGTTTCTTGACGCCATACAATGTACTCATAAATTTGATGGATACCTAATGACTCATATGTTTGATGCTCAATTATATTTTCTTCATGCTAGGAAGGCAAGGGATATTGTGAAAGTAGACTGCATTTGATGGGTATTTTAATCATGTTATTGATCAGATTTAGGAAATCAACAAAACATGCCCATGGGAGGGGTTGATTAGAAAACTGATGTGTATTATATGGTCTGATGACCTAGGATTATGTTCATCTTAAGTGAAGTTGAATATTGGTTTGGGGAGTGATGGCTATGTAAGTAAAATAAATTTTTCTTAAGGATGATAAATCTTATTTCAGTCTTCTACTTGTAAAGACCATCACTCAATAAGATGTTCACCTTTTCCATGAGAACTCTGTAATGCACAAACAATTTTATGTTCAATTTGCTACTCATTATCCACGAATCTTTCAACCGTGTTTCTACTCCTTAATAATCCTTCCACTTTTGGTCAAAATTGGCTATAAATAGAAGTGTTACATTGGAACAAATGTCCTTAACCCTTTCTTCAGTAACACTGAAGAAGACTTGTATATCCCCTATATGATTCATGTTATTGTATATCTCCTGAACAATGGAATGGCAAGATTTTGTCTGACGTCATTCACAAGATGCAGAGCTAAAGAGATGGACTTTTCTTTGTTTGTCTTTATAGGTTGAGCTTTACATTTTGATTGCTTAATACAAAGGTAACTCGTAGTATTGACATGATCTCCATACCTAGGTCACATGGAGACCTGTGAACCATGTTGGATGCCGCAAACTTTACCACTTCGTTATTTTGTTGTGTTGCAATTTGATGCTTGCCATAAATTTTATGAATTTGCCACTGGACATTATGCTTAAATTGGCTAGAGGTGCTCATTATTTTACAGATGCAATTTCTTTCGCATACACCCTCTTTATTCCCACTAGGGGACATGGTGATACCTGCTGTTATGTTGCATATACGCAATATGTTTAAGTTATGCTTCTAAATTGTTGGTCTATATGCTTGAGCAAGAGTATCGTTACGTTCTTCTGATGACATGTCGACTTTATGTTTGTGTTTTACAGCTCTCAACAGAAAACAATCATTAATGCAATGGCAGTCAATGAAGAGGGTGTATTGGCCACAGGAGGTGAAAGTCTACATAAATATGCAGTTTTCTTGTTCCTCAGCCTATTTTCGTTAGTTTTTTTTCAGGTGGAGGTATTCTTTTTTAATCCCTTCTCCTTAACGTGTCGTTCATTTATTAAGGTGATAATGGAAGCATGTGGTTCTGGGACTGGAGGAGTGGTCACAATTTCCAACAAGATCAAACAATTGTTCAGCCCGGTACGTATCTTCCACAGATTGGGTAATTTTTTGCTCGTTGAAAGCAGCAATGATGAAAGTTTTGGTTTTGCTATTTCAGGGTCACTTGATAGTGAAGCTGGTATCTATGCCATGACCTATGATGTAACCGGTTCTCGACTTATTACTTGTGAGGCGGACAAAACTATCAAGATGTGGAAAGAGGATGAAACGGCTACTCCAGATACTCATCCCGTTCATTTCAAACCACCCAAAGACATGCGCCGATTCTAATGTTTTTGCAGTTAATCTCTGAAGTCTTTTCGTCCCTTTTCTTATTTATCGCTATTGGGCAGTCGAGAAAAGCTTTATATGACGAGTGAATATGTCCGGCGACATATTTTGTAATGTACGAGTACAATTGACAATGATTTTCACAAAGTTCTTGATGCTATTCATTTGTTGGTAGAAAACTGATAAATGTAATTGAATCTCATCTGTATGTATGGGAAATTCGGTTTAGAGTTGCAAATTGAGAGGTCAAAATGCTGGTTGTGCCCAATTCTTAGTTACTAGCTTAATAGGATATCGTGTCTCGTTAGGTGGATTCAATGGTACGGCAATATTAAAGGATGAGAAACCATTTTAAATACTTATTGTTCTTTGATTACTCCATATTAAACATATGAATAATGACTGAGAAATTGTCACATGGAAGATGAACTCCATTTTCCATTTATCATATGCACTTTTGTCCACCTAATTATTCCATGTAGATTTAATAATGGTTTACAATTTACATAAAAGAAAATTATTCCTTTTTAAAATTGTATGATTCTTGTTTTAAAATAATAGTTTTAAGAAATAAGTAAAATCCAAATTGAGTTTTGGCCTCGTGCTCGTTGTAATATTCAAGTTACGGTTTAAGTAACTTAATTGTACTCCGACTTTGCTCGTATATTTTGTTAAGAAAATTTCAAATCTTGGAATAAGTTCAGACAAAAATGAGACATTAAAATATGCACAGAGTAATGTATGTATTATGTGGTTACTTCACGTCAACGAATTAAAACTAGAACCTGAAAAACAGAAGTAAAAAACAATTATAATGAGGGCCCAACCGGGTTCGAACCGGTGACCTATTGATCTGCAGTCAATTGCTCTACCACTGAGCTATGGACCCGTTGTTTGAACATGGTTTAATTTTATATAAATAATAAGTAACTTGAAAAGTGGAAATGTGGAATTATAGAAATTTCATCAACATGCAGATGTTGGATTTTGTAATTTGTAAATGTTGGTGTTCATATCGCGTGTTCTCAACTAAACCCTAAGTGCTACGTAATTGAAAATTGCCGATCCAAATGCGAAGAAACATCCACTGTAATTTTCTTTTTATTTGGGGTTGCAGAGGTCATCGCTGGAGTTCAGTTTCGAGGGTTAAAATAATTATTCAATTTTCAGGCATCATCACTTCAATAAGAAAATATCGTTATATCTAGCAATTTTCTACTTCATGCTACACACCTTTTCCATCATCATTCAGTTACAGAAAACAGAGCAATTCTTCGGGAAAAAATAAATAAATTAGCCCATTTTAGTTGATACAACCCGGTACAATGGGGGCAGGGGTCTTGTTCAGATAGGGTTAGCAGCTCGGAATGACTCTTTTGTTCGACCATAATAGATGGTTTCGCTTCCATGAAATGTGATAAAATCCCACCCAAAAGCCGAACCACCAACAATATGTGACGCCCCTTGGACCTGATGATCTGAACGCTTGTTTAATATTTCGTCTGGTGTTGAATTCTCAAACAACTTTGCGTGTTTTTTATGCTCTTTGGGCTTCGCCCGGCGCATTATTACACTTCTTTGTATATCTCCATCATATCTTTGATATCTATTGAACAAGATTTTCTACAACATATTGATATCGAAAATTTAATTAGTGGGTTTGCTTCTAGAAATGAGAGAAGAAATATTTTTACATAATTTGATGCATTTCGAGGTTTATACGTGATATGCTAATATTTGCTATTTTTATTTCAAGGTTTACTCGTACGAAATTGCACGAAGAGGTTAGTGTCTTGAATGGTTCTTTGTTGATAATATATGAATTTTGATGAAGCTCGTGAGATGCTTTTGAGCTTTAATGTACTTTTCTTATTTAAGAAATGTAAAAAAATAAAAAAATATTTAAATATCATATTTTTGCAATAAAATAATATTATTAAAATAAATTTTTTTTTAAATGTTAATAAATAAAATATTGGTATCAATGTGACTCAGTATCACAAGAACATTTCCGTCCTTGTAAGCTTGTGTAATCTTAAAAGTACAAGCAATGTAACATTAGTAACAATATAACTCATTTTAAATAGTGACATGGAGTTTCTGATCTTTCGTTCTATTTTTCCGAAGTGATAGAGAATGAATATAATTCAAAAGGTAAGAGAACCATCTTTAACTTGACAAGTCATCACTTGCGCTCGATTATTTCTATTTTAATTTGCTCTCTTGCGATTTTTCATATTCTTAGAGGGATTATAGAAATGAAGTGTGAAAATGTACAGACTACGTGGGTTCAGATCGTGAAGAATAAGGCAGCAGGAGTGTAAAATTGGCAGGGAATATTAATATACCAAAAACAGAGAGGTTTCATAAACGACGTCGTGTCAGCACAAATTGATATAGGGGAAAAAAATCAATAATGTGTCTGAGCCCGGGTTCGAACCGGGGACCTCTAGTGTGTGAGACTAGCGTGATAACCGACTACACCACCCAGACAGCTTTAGTTTGTGTTCTAAATTTAGATTTTCAAGTAAGAATATGATACGATGACTAATATGTTTGGTAAAACTTTTGAGTGCTTATAAGTAATTAATCTTATAAAGTGTACGGATAATAAGTTATGAATTCTATGATGTGAGTGAATAAAAAAGTTTGCTCGATCAACTCAAAAAAGTTAAAACTGCGCCAAACATGCTAAACGGCTAATCATTTGGGTAGTAGTGATGGTAAAGATACAAAACAAGTCATTTCGATTATACGAGGGTGGCCATCCACTAACTTTTTAAGGATAATTTATGTGCAAAATCATACTTTTTAAAATTCAAATAATATATCAGTAATTGAAATAGACTTATATAATTGGTCAAGTTAATTTCAAGAATCTGGGTGAAAGTAGCCAACCACCAATTTTTATTATATATTGCACAATTTTTATTTTTTTTTCCTAAGAATTATTAAATAAAAGATAATAAACAATGTTTTATTGTCTCAATATTTTTAGTGAAGTCGTAAATACACATTTTTTTCCCTCAAAACTTATTTTCTTTGACACTCAATTCACTACAAAATTAATCACAACACCCCCTCATTCTTTCAAAAATGCCTAGAAGTTTGGGTTATTTTAGACCCATCCACCTACGATCACATTTGATACTCACCCATCACGTATTTGAACCAATCCGTTTCATGTTAGACCTAGCCCATCTTCAAAATCAGAGGACTTGACCAGCCCATGGGCCCACCAAAATTGTCCCGAAGTTTTCATTCCCCATCAAGTCCCCGGTTGGGCCAAGCTAAAGAGATCTGGGCTCAGCCCGTTTGTAAACACTATCACTGTTCCAAAACATTTTTTTAAAGCAATTTCAATTAAGTCATAATTGAAAAAAATAAAAATATTGCATGAGATCGAAAATTGTGAGAAAAATGCAGTAGCAATTAGTATTTATACTTGGAAAACTGAATCTTTAGAAAACAAAAAATACATATTATTTGCCATGTTTGTAGCTGATTAAAATAAGATTTTAATCTAAGTTAAAGTTAAACAATCAATATTAACCACGTGTTTTACAGCTTTTCAATTATACCTTTCAAAAACTTCTATTATAATTTACTAAAAATCTAATTTTAATCTCCACCAAACAAATAGTAGTTTGTTGGGAATGGAAAGAGAGCTCAAAATTACATTTACTTAAAAATTTCAAAAGTAGACATCCACGATTACATAGCTGAAAAGGGACCATCTAAAACATAGTATTCTTGCGTATTTTGATGATCATCGGTACAGAAACGAGTTCGAGCATTATTAAATAGTAAACATGAAACTACAGAAATGCATTCAAAGAGAGAGAGATCACTGTGCATGCATTAGCAGAGCTTCAGTCAAAGATGCACACTGCTGTAATTTCATATAATTACACAGCTATTGCAGGTTAGGAGTCTTCTCTGTTGCAAGTTCTCTTGGATAACCTCCAGCTGCATAATTATTTCTCCGAATGAAGGCCTATGATCCGGATTCTTGTGCCAGCATTCTTTTAGAAGCCTGCCATTGAGTTCAAGGTTTTCATCAGGCAAAAACCAGATGTAACCACATTTTTTCTGCTGCATTCGCTTGAGAATTTTAATTCCGGAATAATGACACGATGATGTCAGTATGCTTGTGAAATGAGCGGAAACGGATTGTATTCGTGCAAAAGAAAACGCAATAGAAAGAGCACTGAGGATTCGGGTTCAGTTTTCTCGATGACATAGGGATCATTTTGTGTGAAAAGCACAGTTAAGACACACCACCTTCCTAGCGAACAATCAAGATTTGGCCAGAAGTCTACGGGTGGAGACAACACAAACTTAACTATAACTAAATAAAAGGGGAGAATACATAAACCCAATTCCCCCACAAAATTCATGGTCAGGGATAATACCAAGAGTACAAAGTACTAGGGCAAAAATTGGGATACTCCAAAATACTAAAGGGGACTGCTTTTCACAGGAGCACAAAAGGGTTTGCTTTTCATTTCTATTCGACATAAGATTCGAAAACGATGCAACTGGATGTGAGGTTCACAGAAGATCAATCCTATTTCATGTGGGTTAGTCTAAAGCCACAAAATAACATTATCAAAGATAACTCAGTGTCTTTTCATGAACTTTCAATAGCGAAATCGACTCACTTTTTGATGGGTTCAGGGTAGAGAATTGAGGAGAGAGGTGGTCTTGAATCTTCAAATGCTCGTCTGTCTGCCAATATCTCTGGATTTTCTCCCCTATTTGATGGCCCCCCTTGGAACATCTGTAGAAATCTTTCTTAGGTATCGCATCATTTGGAAGGAATTTGCTAGGATATGATTAGAAAAGCCTTCACACGACTATTAGCATAAGAAACTTGAGATGCAACTGAAAAATATAATGAATAAGATTTTAGCTCATATTTTTTTAATACTGTCTACTGTTATCTTATCCTTCCTAACCAAACATGTCATAAATGTTTTCAATTGTTTGTAGCCGAACTTAGGATATTTTTTCAGTTTACCTCATGGACAACCATAGCAAATGAGAAGACATCGACGCTCTTCCCATACGATTCTCGACGGTAGACTTCAGGAGCCATGTAGCGATCTTAAAATTATCATAAAAGCCTCTCGTAAGAAAATCTAAGAAAATATTCAACATTAGCCATTTCCAAAGAGTGTGTTACTTAGCGGATTTTACATGATCCTGTTCCACCAGTCATTTTATAACCAAGAGCATCTTTTCCCTGTGCAATTTTGCTCAGTCCAAAATCCGATACCTTAAGGCGCCCTGCTCCGTCTTGCAAAATATTTCTACAAGAAATGGTTGACTAATGAAATAACTTATAGAAAAAGCTTATACAAGTTGAAGGGAGGATAAACTCAGTTTTTCTTCATTTAATGCGAAGAGCACGCCAGCATGCTCTCTTAAGCTTAAAATGTGTTGCTTAAGTTTTATGATAAACAAGATTTCTTATAGATCAAAATTGGAAACAAGTAAATTATTTATTTGACATTAAAGCATGACTCTACTTTCAGAATAAGTAAACATTTTTACTTTAAATTAATAAATAAATTGTTCAAACATGTTTGGAAATAAGAAGTAACTTTTACTTATTTAAAAGCTTCGCCAATCATGCAAATGTGGGTGAAACAAAACAGTAAAAGATGAATCGTCAGTACCTAGGTGTCAAATCTCGGTGGATTATTGGATAAGGTTTATGCTGATGAAGATAATTCATACCTCTGCCAACACAAAAAAACTGAGTTCAGGATACAACAGGTTTACATAATACCCAAACACTACCAGCCGATTTGATTCATTTTCATTTCGGGGAGGGGATATTTAAGTGATAGAGTAACTCAGGAAAAACAGCTTCCTCTCTTACCAATAGATCTACCACTCACTAATCTTTGTTTATGAAGTCCAAATTGTTATATACGATAAGCATGTGATAAACTGATACACTGTACACCATTGAACTATAATAACCGACGTGGTCAAAATCATCTTCACTGATATAATTAAGTATGGCGTTTACATCTGAAAGGGATGTTTACAGGTGTCACATTTCTTATACAATAAGCATGTGATAATACCGAAACATTGTACACCACTGAACTATGATAACTGATGAGAATAAAATCATCTTCACTGATATGATTTAAGTATGGCATTTACATCTGAAAGGGATGTTTACAGATGTGTCACGTTATGCAAAAGAGAAGGGAAAGCAAAGAGTCCAATGGCATTGCAAAGTTTCACTAAAAAACAAAAAAACTTCCTATAAATTTCATTCTAGTAAGGCAAGTGGAAATGATATTTGGTAAATGCATATTAATGGAATTGTGCTTGTAGAATATTTACCTTGCTATATCTAAAGCGTAAGCAACTGCAGTCAGTGGATCAAGTCTTCCTTTCTTTCTCAATATATCATATAAGCTTCCCTAGGATTCCAACTTATAAAAGAATTAGTTCATTGAAGTAGAACAATAAGAGTAGAGACAAGAAGATTTATTGGAGAATTTAGGAGAAAACTGAGTTGTACTGAATGACCAAATCAGTTCTATTCAGTCATACTAGATCCATTTACTTGTATATAAAATTTCTAAATTTGAACTGCAAGTAACTTGAGAACTAATAATTCTTACAGAACATAAATGAATATCCACTTTCTTTTTCTATCCTAGCATAAGTTTGTGACTACTACATTAGTAATGGAATCTCCATCATGTTCATGCTCTCTGAAAACAACATCATGAACTGAACAATACTTACATTTTGTAGATACTCAGCAAGGAAGATCAAGCGGTCAGAGTTCTTTAAATCTAAAACACCGAGGTACTCTACTATATTAGGGTGACGCAATCTTTGCCACACTCCCATTTCTTGTAGAAACTTGTCCCTACAGAGCAATCAACCACAGAAACCAAATAAAGCAAAGATAATATATAGATAAAAAGTTGTAAATGATTTGTTATTATGCTAGTATAAATGTTGTAATTCAGATGCTATTATAGATGTTTGTAATTTGGATTCCAATATAAAGAGCTCTTGCAATTAAAAAACCCAGATTTCACTTTCTACAAGATAGGAACATATTCTCATCCAGACATCCAGTAAAACAGCACAATGCAACTTATACAATATTCTTTGAGATATTAACAAGAAACGAGTCAATATACACAGTACAGATGAAGAAATATTTTCCAAGATTTTAGTTGGAAAGCTGCTAAACATATTTGGGAAAATATTTGCTCTCCTCTTGTTATACTACACCTGAGTTAAAATGTGTTATTCATTTTCTTTTATCTCAATGCCGTTGGGTGTTGTAAGCTTATATCTATTGATTATAGATCTTAAAATCCAGATTTTATAATAAAAGGTAGGATTAAAATCTAAGAATATTGCATTTGCGTGTATTAATATATAAATTAAGTTAAACAATTGCACAGTAGAGCTCACCTCACCATCGGATTAGATGCAACAGAAGAACGAATTGTTTTTGCAGCAACTTCTGTACCTCGCCACTTAACCAAATAAACTTCACCATATGCACCCTGTCATTTATTGATAATGGCATTAGTTTTGCAAGAGCCAAGAGGACGTTCTCCTACAAACCAAATACTAAATTTCCACATTGACTTGAGTGCTCTCAGTAGTGCCTTTTGGCCAAAAATTAATTAAGAGTCAAGTCGCTTTGTGGGAACTAATTTGGGTTCAGGTAAGTGAAATTACTTCTCCAATACGAATTGCTTCCCTCATGTCTACCTCAGTGTGAGGAATTTCACAACATGGAGCTGGAGTTTCAAGTCCCACCTGTCACAAGCATTTAGAAGTGAAGTATTATGATATGTCACAGGAATGTCAAAAGTTTTTTCATATTGCAGAATTACTAAGAGACAACGCTGATCGTCTAGCGACTTCAAAGAGGTAATGCAAAAAGAAATATATACAAGTTTAATGTCTTTTGTTAGCCTATCACTTATAGATAGGTAATAAAATTCAACATAGTTAGCCACTAACTTCAGTCATGAATTAACAAAGGAAAATTTATCCGTTCTGTTAGTGAATCAATTCTCAGCAATGAGTTTCATTAACATGGAAAAGACCACCAATTTTCTTAGATATCCACCCGAACTAGAATAGATATGCATTTCTCAACCTCAACACAGTCAGATACTTAACATTTCAAGTAACCCCGACTTAGTAGTTCAATAACTGGCATATGTAAGAGAGTAGAGAAGAAATGTTCTTTATGATGGTATGGGACAGTGATATGAAAAACTTATTCTCAAGCTGGGGCAGTGAGGTGGTGAAATTGTTGAAGCATTTGCCTTTGGTATTTGCATTCAAAGATTCCTGTTCTGAAAGACCTTTTTAAACCACAAGGAATAAAGATGATAGAATGGTAGAAGAAAATGGGATTAATCAAAAGAAAAATTTCCCATTCCCACTATTTCCGACTAAGGAATAGAGTAAGAGTCGTACCTTAACTTCTCCTATTCTCCCCAAGGGGGTTAGGGGGAAAACAGCCCTTATCTAAGTCACTAAGTGAAGCTTAATTAAACAAGTAACGAAAATTCTTTCAAGTGATGAATGTATGTTCTGGTATAAGACTCGTTGAAAAGAAATATACCGGGTCAATTCCACCATGTTCCTCCAGAATTTTACAGATGTCTTCATGGCCAAAGCTACGAGCATCGGAAAGAGGCTGCAAAATTTTGTCGTTCATATGACCATCAAGAATATTCCAGAAGAATATCTGCTGATTATTGAGGTTGTGGAAACTTGGCTAGTGCATGGTAAAAAGCTCAAAATCCTTAGTTAAGCTTTTTTCGGAAATAGAATCCATTAAAACTCAAATTTCGTTGTATGCAGATATTGATAGCACACTTGCACGCATGAATTCTCAAAATTACAATTTCAAATTAAACATAAGTAGCAGTAGAGACTTAAAATGCTGCAAGATATGAGAAATTGAGAATCATGGCGATTATGCGATATGACTTTCTAGTGCATTGCACTTACAGTGCGACCCCATCGATCCCTGATGTTCACATTGGCTCCTTTCTCAAGGAGTAGGTGAACAATCTCTGTGCATCCTTCACATGATGCTAAATGAAGTGCAGTTCTCTTATCATAGTCCGCCTGATTTGTGTCTACCCCTTTCTCCAGTTCCAGTATAACGCCATCTTTATCGCACTTACTTGAAGAAAACAAGAAGTGATATGGAACTTCCCACTCAGTTCTTTGAGATGACACCCCCTGCTGAGAAAAAAAAATGAGGTGGCTACGCTTGCTTCCTTAAATAGTGGAAAACCATCATGGTATCTTGCAGTACAAATAAGAAGCCTAATTTGAAGACACTGTAATTTTTACTTTTTATTTTTTTTATTCTGTAAAAGAAACCAACCGCAAATTGCACTGTTAACTCTGGATTTGCAAACAGTTGATCTCTGCTTAGGGTCATCATTAAGCTAGTCAAACTCATCGGTATAAGCAAGACCATGAAGACCTTACAAAATCTGAATTAACAAATCACTTGAAACAATACTTCAGAATTATAGGTGTACACTTCCAATTGTAGTAAACTTACTGAAATTGGTAGCAGAATAATCCAATCAAGCAATGATCTAAGACTGCATAGTCCATTTGCAATCTACTCACCAAAACTTTCTAGATTTGTCAGTGAGTTTAATTATATCACAATGGAAGGCATCATTCCAATTTAGAACCTGTTAATCAAGATTATTGTTGTGGTTTCTTACCATTACACTGTTCAAAGGCTACAAATTTCTGAATCTCAAAATACATTTGCAAAAGTGTAGGTGCCAAAATGTGTAATAACTATTGTGGAGAACAGCCTGTCACAATGATCTTTTAAAAATTTTCCAGTAGTAATTCTAGGTTTTACTGCATGTTAATGTGAAAAGATTATAATGCCATTGAAGCCTGTAGTCGTCCTGTCAGACAGAGTCTAATTCTTCTAGGCTGAAATGAACATGGGAAAGAAGTATTTTGCATTACAAACGATAAAACAATTTGACTCTAAAGACTTAACAGTCATCGGCAACAATATAAATGTTTAGCAGAGAAGTACATTCCCATGTTTAAGCTTCTCAGATATTCACATTTCTATATGTTGTATTTCGTAATATAATTCTTATCCCATATATATTTCAAACCCTATACGTCATGGACTAATGTAACTGTTCAAACAACTTCTATAGGCTTGCATGTCAGCCTGTGTACAAACTTTAAGGATTACCTTCGAGGTTGGCGAGTGAGGCCCTTCAGCTTCCATGAGAATAAGAGAAAATGAGCTGAAATGTGATTCACGGAGACAACTCTACAAACACTTGGTGTTCTCTTTAAATAGCATGAGTTCAATTCAACCAAACAAGACTAAACAAAGGTATTTTGAACGTGAAAAGTTCACAGACGTACAGTCTTATATAGTTTGAGTGGGATGCAGGAACAATCCAGAAGAGTCATGATCGAGGCGATGAATCCCATGAAAAAACTGGATTTTTCTTGCTTATTTATTCGGATATGAAATTTCAACTGGATAAGAGAACTTTGGACTCTTCATCTAAGTGGTTCAGTGAATTGAGACCGAATATGGGATTTCGTTGCATGAAACATGGCACGGTTCATCCGTTTGAGTATTAGAAGGGATTTTTGCATTTTTGTTTCTTGACGTTGCTCTGATCGGAAGGATTGTTGCAGAAAAAAACTAAAGAATGTGCTGAAGGTTGCACTTCGTAGTATATTCTTTTACAATGTAGCGACGGGTCCAGCATACTTCTTGCAAATTAGTGTCAAATAAATAAAAATAAATTTAAGATTTTATATTTCCAATTTAAAGTTTCAATATCAACCATTTACAAAACTAGTTGTAGACTTTTGTGAAATTCTTAACTTTTATAGATTTGTATGGTATTTGTTGACCCCAAAAATTGTATCAATGATGTGGTCAACAGATCCCAAAACCTCTCACGTTCACGTAAGTTGAATCCCAATACATTTGGACCAGTTCTTAGTTGAATGGGTAAGTCAGCTAAAGGAATAATTCGAGGTGTGGGTGAGCTTGTAACGTGAGCCTCTAATTGGCAAAAGGGGGTCGGCTTGGGGAGTAGAATACTAAAGGTCTAGGTAGCAAAAATAAAGGTTTGAGAGTCTAAACTTGCATTACCCTCGAATGATACTAAGTGTGAGCTTTTATACTTGAGTAAGACAAACGAGGCCCATCGGATGATAGGACACGTGGCCTTGCCGGATCAATTGGCCCTCGTCGCAAGCATCAATCAATCAATCAAAACATTAAATGCTATGATCTCTTTTGTATCTATAAATCTTAGTTCTTGCAAGTGGGATTTGATTGTATAGGCGTGCGAGGCGGCTTTGGCAGTGAATTATCTTGTCAATTATTTCAGTACAAGATTTGTTAGGGATCTTGCCATTTGTCTCGTCAGACCGGCTCGTACTAGGGCCTCTGCTCAAAGGGGATCGATCCGATTCTGTTCCATCAGAAAGGGGGCCTTTCTATGCATATAACAGGGTTGCCCATATTGTCATGTAAGGTATGGGGCTCTCACTATTTGCCACGTGGTTCAATTAGATACAATTATTTATATGAGTAACAACAGTCCTCGAAGTCCAGATATGATTATTTATATGATGCATGGACTTACAAGTTGGAAGGAAGACTTACAAGTTGGAAGGAAAACTTTGGATTAGGTTTGAGTCTCTTTAACAACCGAAACATGCTATGAGGCTGAACGATGCGAGGCGAGGCCCTTGGGGCAGATATCGAGCCCCATTAATAACTGAAGCCCATGATGAGGCTGAATAATACGAGGTCAGGCCCTTGGGACAGATATCAAGCCTCTTTAATAACTGAAGCCTGTGATGAGGTTGAATAATATGAGGCAAGGCTATTAGGACAGATATCGAGCCCCTTTAATAGTTGAAACATGTGATGAGGCTGAATGATACGAGGCGAGGCCATTGGGGTAGATATCGAGCCCCTTTAATAATTGAAGCCTTCTAGGCGGCGTGCCTTGATGATTTGAAAGACATTGATTCCCAATAAAAACAGCTGGATAGTGTGGCAGTTTCCAAGGTTCGAGCTACGTGCGCATTTAATGCGCAACGATGATGATATTTCACATCGGCCATGCTTATGCGAATCTAAGGTACGTGTGTAGCACAGCTTCATCTGGGCCCTTAATTTGAATTTTTAGCCAACTCCCTTTGATTTTAACGTTTCTGATGAGATTACAGACGGATGGCCCAGATTAAAGTAGATGAAGATCCAATGATGAGGGTTCGTTCACCATGCATATATAAAAGGCTAAAAACCAGCTTTTTTTTCCTTTTCTTCACTTTGCGAAAATTTTAAACCTTAAGTGCTAAAAATATTCCTTCCGACCTCAGTATTTTCCTGCTGCCACCAGCGATCAACTCCTTTCTTTTCGGTTCTCAAGCATTCTGGAACTTAGGTCTTAGAATTTGTGTAAGTATCTATCGTTATCAATGCATTTCTTTCGCCTGTTGAGTTTAGATGGATTCTTCATTGAAAAAGAATGTGTCTGGGGGATTTTCTGGGGTTAACATGGCGTTAATTTATGCCAAGGCGGGTATTCCTCCAGTGAATCCTATTGAACGGATCATGGAGGCCATGGGGGACCTTTATAGTGCATGGATGATGCCGTAGGGCCCCCCATAGATTATAGCATTAGTTGAGGGGCCTCCTTATGGCCAACAAATATAAATGATAGTGAGTTAAAGACCTTCCGGGAGAGGTATATGATCTTTTATAATATAGAAATGTTTGTGCTGACCCCATAGAAGAGGGTCTGCTTCCCTAGAGAGGGCGTGTGGCAGTGAGCGAGGCCATTCTGGTCGGGGGATGAGCCTACCCATGCATCCCTTCTTCAGATACATCATTAGGCAGTATAATTTAGCCCCTACCCAATTAGTACCCAACGCATGGAGCCAGTTAGTAGGGGCCTTCCTTCTTTGGAAAAAGGTCACTCTTGGCGAGGACATGCCCCCCACCACCTCCTCCGGAGAAGAATGCAGAGAAAGAAAAATGAGAAAATGAGAAGGGCAAGGAAATAGAGGTTCCCTTAGAGGGACCTCGAAAAAGGAAATTGGTGTTATCGAAGAACATCGGGCCCGATCCCCCCAAGCGCCAAATCATGATTGGGAAATCACTTCGCCAACCCATTCATGTCGAACCTATTTCTTTAGTGAAAGTTGTGGAGGTGCAGGATGCGGATGAAGAAGGGGTTAACTTGGTGAAGAAGAGGCGGGGCAAGGAAGCGAGGAGTGTCAAGGAAAGACTCCGAACTTCTTGGGAGGAAGGTCTAATGAAATTGCCTCTATTATGATGGAAATGCTTCCCGCGAAGGTTCAGGGGGCTACGAGGGTTTACCATAAGTACTGGAAGGATGCCCAGACCTGTGATGCGGTCGATATGGTAGAGACTAGAATTGCCTTGTAGGCTCGTTCTCCGAGCTTCTTTTTAAACGCCCAAATGGAAGTGAGGCGGTTGCAGGGCCTCAACAAGGAATATCTTCAAAGGGCAAGCGACACAGAGGTGGCCCTGAATAAAGTAAAAGCTAAAGTGTCTTCGGCTAATGAAGCAGTTGAGGTCTCCAAGTGAAGCAAACTGAGGTGGAGTAAAGGATGGAAGCACTTCTGAGGGAAAATAATGAACTAAAGAATGAAGCCCATCTTAGTAAAGCCGAGGTGAATGCCTTGATGAAACGTGTGGAAAACTCCGACAACTTGCAAAGGATCGCTTCGTCAGCCTTGGAGGATTGTCAATAAAGAAAATGGAGAACTAAAGGTTTTTGTTGACGACCTGACTGTTGAGGCTGCTCGCTTGGGTGAACAATTGAAGGGGGTAGGAGCAGCAACGGTGAATGAATATGTAGCCCACTTTCACGATACGACTGAGTACGATGGCCTCGATATATATTGGTGATGAGTTGCGTACAATGAAGTGATAGCGAGGATCACCGAGTTACATTCTCAACTAGATTTGCCCACTTTAAATTAAGAGTTTATACCTGTTGAGCTGTCCATCACTGCAAATGAAGCTGAAGACCAGGTAGAGGAAGTAGATGCTCCCGAGGAGCCTCAACAGGATGACGTTTCTGCCTCTTAAGATAGGGCCCCTCCTTTGTAATGGGCTTAATTTGGTTGTAAATAAATCTTTCCAATTCTTAATTTGATGGTCCATGGGCTCACCATTTTCGTATTCATAGTAAACAGTGTATGTGTGTCGCTTTTAACCAATAAGTCAATTACTAATGGGCTCGCCAATAAGTATCGATAGTTAAGTTTTATAGGCTCACCATAATTTAATTAATCTTTAACCACCTTATGAGTTTGCCGTAATTTAAACAATCGTTGGCAGTTATGGGCAAGCTATAATTAACTTCGAACAATCTTTAATGGGCTCGCCATAATTTAAACAAACATTAGTAGTTTTAAGGGCTCACCATAATTAATTTCTAATAAATAAATAGTGAGAACGTATGAGTTCACCATATTTAACCAGTGAGCAAACAATTTATGGGCTCTCCATAATCAATCAAGCCGTGTAACGTTTAAACATGACCTTGTCATAATAAGTCAAACAATAAGTTTTATGGGCTCGACACAATTAATTTTGAATAACTCCTTTTGTAGGTTCGCCATAATTGGATTTGATTTAAATGATCAGAACGTATGAGCTTGTCACACATAATTTGTGGGCTTGTTATATTTGAATTTGATAATCAATCAGAACACGAGAGTTCGCCATAATCATTGTAGATGATCGAAATGGTATGAGCTTGTCATAGAAAAAGATAAAAAGGTACATAAGCAATGATCAGATCCTTCATTGATAATATATCATTTGATGTTCGACATTTCAAAGGTGGGAGTGCATCTTTCCATCCAAGTTCTCGATTAAGAATGTTTCTGGCCAAACGTTACCTACTATACCATAGGGGCCCTCCCAGTTTGGACCTACTGTGCCCACACCAGGTTTTTTAAATGATAGGAAAACCCTTCTAAGCACAAAATTGCATCTTCTGAATGATTTCTTCTTAACCCTGGCGTTGTAGTACCTTGCCATCTTTCTTTGATAGGAAGCCAATTTTATCTATAAAGTGTCTTTCATTTCTTCAAGAAAGTCGAGCTCACATTACTTTATTTCATCATTGGATACTTTGTTGAATTGTAAGCGGCGCGGCAAAGGAAGGCCCACCTCGACTAAGCTCATGACATCAGCCCTATATGCCATGGAGAAAGGAGTATCTCATGTTGCGGTTCGACTAGTGGTGCGTATTTCCTACAACACATGGTGGAGCTTGTCTACCCATGCCCTTTTTAATGTATCAAGTTTTTTCTTCAGGAAATGCTTTATAGTTTTGTTGACTACCCCGACCTGGCCATTTGCCTGGGGGTGGTGAGGAGAGGAGAAGTGTTTTTTGATGCCCAATTCAACACACAGGTCTCTGAGCTTCTTGTTATCGAACTGCTACCCATTATCAGTTACTACTGAGAGGAGAATCCTGAACCGACATATGATGTTCTTCCATATGAACTTAGAAATGTTTGCTTCAGTGATTTTAGCTGACGGTTCTACCTCGACCCACTTAGTGAAGTAATCAATGGTAACGATCGCATAGTTTGCACTCCCTTTTCCTTTTGGAATACTCCCTATTAGGTCGACTCCCCATTTGGCGAATGGCCATAGACTAGATACTACGGTCAGCT
>CAIGRH010239106.1:0-14041 GCA_903798295.1 Fraxinus nigra | reverse complement strand
GTCACACATAGATTACATTGTTTGCCCTAACTATGAATTTAGGTACTCATAATAATGAAAAAAAGACAAAAAGTGTAGAGTTCATAACCAGGTTTAGAAAGTTTGATCGTGAAAAAAATTGGATCTTGCACCAATAATATTTTTCAACCTCAAAAGTTTTCAAACCTTAGATTTTGATGATTACGTGTTTTTCTCTCCCCCATATTGTGTGGAATTAGAGTTGTATTTATGTTTCTTTGAGTTTTGGACGAGTTTTAATTGCTGCTTTTTAAATGATGAATTGCATTTGAAAACCTTATTTTTGGCGACGGGTAGCGCCTATATGGTGCTGCGGCGCCACGAATCTGGTCTTTTTCCCGGGAGTGCCACAGCGCTCGAGTCACCATTTGCTACTCCACTCTGCGCCTTCTTCAGTGTTTTTATCGTAACTTTCTCTTTTGATATTCGATTAAGGCGATTCAAAGTGTGTTGAAAAGATAGCTCAAAGGGCTATGACTTTACTTGAAATAGTTTGTTTCCAATTAGAACATTTATTAGGTCAACAATGGGTTTCAGTCTTGAGCTAAAAATCTGGAATATACTTGTACGGTTGGAAATTGATTTGTGTCCATATTTCACTTCTTTTTAACTTCTAATTGCATTCAATTGACTCTTAGTATTCTCGAATCTTCATCGTGAGTTTTGACACAACTTGGACTATTTATACTTTATTTCTCAAACTTTGGATCTTGCCCTTTTTTTCGTCAATTTTCACTTTTTTCTTTCACATCCACTTCATTTCATCAAGTTTCACCTAATACATGAACTATTAAATGTCAATATTTTTAAATCCAAATAAGTGTATAAAATACATTTATCAGTTGTTCACTAAACTTTGAAAAACGTCTTATATTGCTTACTAAACTTTGAGATGATCGAAGTTTGATCACTAAACTTTGGAAAACGTCTTCTATTACTCACAATAAATTTGGACTTATTTAAAATTCGACGTTAAGTTTTGGATTAAAATTTGAATTTAATTAAATTCTAACAACAAATTTAACCCTTGTCTAGTACTGATTAAAATTCAAATTTTAATCCCAACAATCAATTTTGACAACATATTTTTAAGGATCCCCAACTTTTCAACAACATATTTCATCATTTCTTATCAAAATCTACTAAAAATATTGTTTTAATCCATACAAAAACAAAGGCTTAGTCAATGTTTGGTAGGAATTAAAATCTAAGATTTTTCAAACTCAAATTCAACAATTAATTTTAACCACATATTTATGAGACCCAAAACTTATTAACAACACATTTCATCAAATTTTATCAAAATATGTTAAAAATTTGATTTAAATCCCGACTAAATAGGGCCTTATTGTGTGTATCGTTGTAAAACTCAAATATTAAAAGTAAATTTTATTAACAATTTTATTATGTATTATATTGCAATTAGTAGTCACTTCCTTTGCACAGATTTGCAAGCGTTGTCTAACATAATATTTGAATTTTGTAACGAACTATACAATAATTTTGTTATTAAAATAAAATAAATTTGAATTTTATTATTTGAATTTACAACGAACTAAACAATAGCTAGAATTAAATTCAAATTTTAATCCAGTTTTAACAACGAATTTTAATGAAATCCAAATTTATTGGAAAGAATAGAAGGTTTTTTAAAGTTTAGTGGTCAAAATTCGACCACCTCAAAGTTCAATGAGTAATAAAAGATATTTTCAAAATTTAGTGAGCAATAAAAACCGTTTTCCAAAATTTAGTGGTCAAAATTCGATCGTCTTAAAGTTTAATGGTGTGACAGGACGTCATAGTACATTCCGTCAACATCGTCGTCAATTCCTTTATAAATCAATTTCCAAAGTTATATAGTAACGTCATTTTTTCAAAGTTTGGTAACCAATAGACATTTTAGGGGGTGTTTGACACCCATTTTTAGTATAAAAATGTGTTTTGAATAGTGATTGATGGAAGAATGTGTGGTTAAAAAGTAAGGAGAATTTTTAATTTTATGTGTAATATTATTTTATTGATAGAATGTGTGGTTGAAATGAAAAAGAGAAAAAGAATAAGAATGAGGAAAAAAAAAAAAAAAATGGGTGGCATACGGGGGCTTAAACACCGTAGGAACAGTTAACTCGTGGAAGCGAGGGGAAAAGGCAGATGTGTATATTTTTCTATTTGTAGTCAAATTTGAGTGAATTCTGAGTGTTTAGTTTATTGCCACAAATGCAGCCCGAAATGTGAGCACTGCCATTCCAACAAATATGGCCTCTCCAAATTCGCCCAACAAAAACAAAGTTCAAAGAATCAAACACTCATTTCTGGGTTTTTTTCATACTAAATCCGTCAAAACAAGAAACTATTCACTGCAAATTGGGAAAAGATTGAGGGGGACAAAGAAAATGACAGAGGAAGAGCATTGGAAAACAATGACTCAACCTCTTCGGATTCGTCACCACGGAAACAAATTGTTGTATTGGATATGGAAACCCCATTGTTCGATGCAAAATCGTCGTCGAACGAGGTGGTTCTCCATGACGCGCCGTCAGCCGTGTTAGTGTATGGCGACGGCGGCGATTATATGCCGGTGCAAACGTTTCATGATGTTAAGAATTTGTTTTACCTTGAATCGATCAAATTGTGGTCGATTGCAGCTCCCATTGCGTTTAATATTGTTTGCAATTATGGGATTAATTCGTTTACAAGTATTTTTGTTGGGCATATTGGAGATGTGGAACTCTCTTCTGTTGCCATTTCTTTATCAGTCATTGCGAATTTCTCTTTCGGATTTTTGGTAAGCATGTCGACTTTCTCTTCTGATACTTATTGTTTTTCTTAGTGGCATGTTTGGGTTAAAAATTTGTTAGTCACCCAACTTGTTTTACTTTGATCCCCGAACTTATTTTATTCCAAATCAGTTATTGAATGTTTGTTTTTGTTTCGGTTTAGGTATACCAATGGAAATTCTAATGTGGCTAACGGAAAATATGACTTTGCATGGAAAATCCATTAGTGTACTCTCGTCAAGTTGGGCAAAAACGCAGCTTGTTTTAATTAGTGTGTTAAATTCCCAAGTGATTTTATTCACGCGAAAGATAGAAATGATGCAATAATGATTTTTTTTTTTATGTCGCGTCTTGCCACATTAGCTTTTTTTAGTCGAGCAAACGGGGTAGATGGAACAGAAAAAGTGAAAGTTGAGCAACAATTTGGAACAAATAAAAGGTTCGGTGACCAAAGGATAAGATGTTCCATGTTGGTTGACTAATCCTGTTTTTGACTGGGTAAGTTGCATAGGACAGAATTGAGTTATAGAATAACAATAAGCCAAAATCTGGTCATTGCACGATTGAATCTTGTTGAATACTATGTATGGAACATGCCTTAAAGTTTTGTATTATGATCCAAGTCCAAAGATCAAAACACATCAAAATTAACTGTTTTTATCAATTCTTTCGTGCTTGATCTAACAGCTTGGAATGGCTAGTGCTCTGGAGACATTATGTGGGCAGGCATTTGGTGCCGGGGAAACTGAAATGCTTGGAGTTTACATGCAAAGATCATGGATAATCCTCATAACAGCCTGTATCTGCCTATTACCCATTTACATTTTTTCAGTCCCTGTGCTAAAACTCCTAGGCCAAAGACATGACATTGCAGAAATTGCTGGCAGATTCTCGTTACAAATTATTCCTCAGATGTTTTCACTTGCCATAAATTTTCCAACACAGAAATTCTTACAAGCTCAAAGTAAGGTGACAATTCTTGCATGGGTTGGGTTTGTTGCCCTCGTTCTGCATATCGGTGTGCTGTTTTTGTTCATTAAAGTTTTCAAATGGGGATTGGCTGGTGCAGCAGCAGCCTATGATATTTCTGGATGGGGAGTTGCTTTGGCTCAAGTTGTGTACATTACAGGCTGGTGCCAAGATAGCTGGAAGGGGTTATCTTGGTTGGCTTTCAAGGACATTTGGGCTTTTGTGAGGCTTTCTGTAGCATCTGCAGTAATGCTTTGTTTGGAGATTTGGTATTTTATGAGCATAATTGTTCTTACAGGGCATCTTGAAGATCCAGTCCTGGCAGTTGGATCCCTTTCAATCTGGTATTCTCCTAATATTTTTATAAGAATTTTCTTTGACTCTCGTTGCATATTGTGTATTAGTATTCATATCATAAGAAGAGCATATTTAATTGTCCTACCTGCTTGCATGAAGTTACTTATTGCTAACTATGATTTTCGAAGTTACTTTTATATGAACAAAACTTACTTTTCTAAGCAGTACGTCTCAACTTTCAGAAGTAACTTTAGCATGAATAAACATGCTTAACAATGTTTTATGTTGGCCATTGATTTGCTCCAATTCTCCTCTACGTGAACATCGGACTGACAAGGAAAATATATGCAGAGTTAGAAGAGAGTGGTATAAATAAAACATGGATTCTTGTGGTTCATAAGAATTTAGTTGCTTTAGATTTTCTTGTAGATTTAGCATAAACCGAGATGGGGTTTCAAAACGCTTCATGCCCTAAATTAATGGGAACAAGGCTTGGTTTTATTTTTGGTACTTTTCACTTCTTATTGCCTTCTATTCATATTCAGACAGTCTGCCATGTCAATCAGTTGGTCAAGTTGATGAGTATGAATTCTTATACGAGTATTAACTGTAAGACAAAAAGAAGAGATTTTCTGGGACATAAATCGATAAACTTGATTAATGCAAAACAGTGAAATGTGACATCCCATGTAGTTCAATGCATCAGAATCTTGAAATCAGAAATCATATCTCATTTCCCACTAAAAAATATATGGGATAGTCAGATATTCAACTTGCTCCACGAGGACGATATTAGACCTTGTACCCCATTTTCCACCCTACCCCACCCCCAATAATTCAAGCAGTTCATTTTCTTGCCGGAAGAAAGTGAAGATTTGATTGTAATCATATTCTACTGATCGTTTACTGACTTGTTCTAGCATGAACTTGAATGGATGGGAAGGCATGCTGTTCATCGGAATAAATGCAGCCATAAGGTAAATATGTTTTGTTTTCCCTCTCCATGTATATACCATCCCCCTATCTTCAATACAAACACTTGATTTCTCCCCTTTCCCTTTAATTCCCTTTCAGCGTTCGTGTATCTAATGAACTTGGATCTGGACATCCGAGGGCTGCCAAGTATTCAGTATTTGTCACGGTTGTTGAATCTCTTTTCATCGGGATAATTAGCATGTTGATAATAATAGCAACTAGGGACAAGTTTGCTATCCTTTTTACCAACAGTGAACAGATGCAAAAGGCTGTTTCTGATTTAGCATACCTTCTTGCTGTTACTATGGTGCTCAACAGTATCCAGCCAGTTATATCAGGTATAACATTGGAAACTTTTTATTTCGGTCAAATACACTGGTTTTCCCTAAACTTTTAACAAAATTTCATTTCCATCATTGTTTGTTGTTCAAGTGGTCACTGTAACTAAAACTTTGTTACAATTTAATCAATCAGTTCATCTCCATTATTTTGACTAACAGAAAAGTGATGTTAAAGTCACATCAACTTTTCTGATAGTCAAACTAATGGACATGGATGAAATGACGAAATTGTAGTAAATGTTTAACTCTAATGATCAACTTTGAACAAAACGAAAAAGTTAACCCCTTTTTATTTGGTTTTCTTGACTCAATATTGACAATGGGAATTAACTTCTACTCTTTGTGAATACTTGAAATTTTTTCCCGCAGGAGTTGCTGTTGGGGGAGGATGGCAAGGACTGGTGGCTTATATTAATCTGACTTGTTATTACGTTATAGGACTCCCTATTGGATTTTTTCTTGGTTACAATACAAAATTAGGGGTTCAGGTATAGTCATCATCGCCAGTAAATTCGCGAAATATACTTCATGACCTGAAAAGGAGAAAGGAAAAGATAACTTGAAAAACAGAAGATAATCACACAGCTTTTCAACTTCCATTTTATATTGCTAGTTGCATTTGGATGAGGTCAAAAATCAGAGAAAATTTTGAGTTTTTTCTTTCTGTAACTACTAATTTAAGCACCTTTGTGAATGTTTTCTCGTAGGGAATTTGGATGGGGATGATTTTCGGAACTTTCCTGCAAACTGTGATTCTTTTGCTTATTGTGTGGAAAACGAATTGGAATGAGGAGGTAAGATCTTGATGCCTATTACTAACAAAATGGGATTGCACTCGGGGGCAGCCCGGCCCTTGTTTGTCCTAGGCACGTCTAGTCCTGGCCTGGCTTCCATTTTATGCATGGATTGGTCAGCATCCAAAGATGTGTTGATCTGTTTTACACCGGTAGTTGCAAAGGACAATACTGGCAAAATTGTATATCAAGATAGAAGTAAAGTGCATGTTTCATCTTCAATTACATGCTAATGAAACCATTTTTTCCCCTTAAACTGCAGGTGGCACAAACATCAGAAAGAATGCGAAAATGGGCTGGGCTAAATGATGATTTAGATGTGAAGTAAAAAAAATTCTGGAAAGAAAGAAATATATCAGTTTCTCTTCAACCTTAACTAGAAATATTTTTGTATAGGGACAATAATCCCATGGCAGTTGTGTTACTACCGTGGAAGAGAATATTTTTAGGACATGTTTGGTACGATGTATGGAACAAAAATAGATTATATAATGCATAATAGTTTAGCTTATTTTTTTCATTAACAATGTTCAGAATTTCATAGTCAATCCATTTGTTCATATGGTTTAGATCTCTTTGAGCCTCAATGGAAGGGAACTTTTATATCCAAAGGTGAAGATCCTATATTGTTCAATCTCAATTCTTTTGCAATATGAAAATTTCAGTCTTTCAAAATTGAACATTTCTTGACCACTTCGTTTCAAAAGCTTAAAAGGTAACAAAGTTGTTTAACGTTCGTCGAAGGGTCGTCTAAATGTTCAATTAAGTATTTACTTGATTAAGAGAAGCAGTGGTTGTTTTCATGAAGCGACAACGAGTATCGATAAATAATTTATAAATATGAACCAAACATAGGCTATGTTATTAGACTGACATAGTGGACGAAAGTAAATCAAAGTTAGGTTGCTAGTTCTCACGAAATCTATTTGAGGAAAAAAAAATATGTAAAAAAATAAAAAATTCCGACCTGCCGGATTCGAACCAGCGACCTAAGGATTACAGCACCAACTACAGTCCTCCGCTCTACCAACTGAGCTAAGGTCGGTTTTTAATTTTGTTTATGCATTAATAAAGCTATAGTTAGTAAGAAGAATTATAAAAAGAGGATTTGGTTTTTCGGTGCCTAAAAGTAAATACTAATTAAAAATTGATACGAAGTAATAAAACCTTTTCAAAAATGAAATTTTAGTACGATCTTTGTCGTGAAATTCATTTCTAATTGTCGATGTAATGAAATTATGAGGTAATTTGATCAAAGATTTTACTATTATAAAGTTAATATTTATACCTTTTAATTGATTTCAATGTTGTTCTTCCACATACTTGAAAATGTTTTAATACACCTCTATTGTATTGAGTAATGGACTGATATTCCTTACATCTCTCTTTATCAAGAATAAAATCATTTGCACCGAATTTTCCTTACCTTTATCAATGATGTTCAGTTATATTCAATGCAGCGTAAATTATGGACAATTTGCAATAAATGTTTTAAATCTTTCAAAAATGTGTTGTTAAGTCCCAAACTTTCTAATTTTAATACTTACATTGTTATGGTGCATCGTAAGGACTTCTGGATGATTTCTATCCAAATATCCGTCGGTTGATCAAAATAAGTCTAATTTTAATTTGATCAATTTAATGAAGGGCAAAATGATAAGTTGACATTTATCTCATTTTTGTCTTTGTTTAAAACAAAACTCCTTAATTCTCATACTCATTTTCAACCACTCATTTATAAAATAAAATAATTTGTACGTAAATTCAAAAAATTTCCTTATTCTTTAATCACACGTTTTCCAAAAAAATCACTATCCAAAACATGAATTTTTTTTTTTCTAAAATAATGACAATCAAACGGGGGCTTAGTTAATAAAAACACTAAAAAAATGAGAGACAAAATCCATCCACAAAATTCAGAGTTTATGTGGATCTTGTGCCTGTGTAACTCATGGTAATGGGAGTGATTTTTTTTTATTTTTATTTTTTTTAATTTTTGTGCTTAGTTTTGTTGTGTACCTGATTCTCTTTCTAAGAACAGTGTGTTGGAAATCTGGGTCAGTATCAAGATGAACAGCAAAATAAAAATTGAGAATAATAACTACAGAAGGAACACTATGATTTACCTGGAGAAGTCCAAAACCCAAGAAAACTACTGGTCGTAAAAGATAGAAATTTATCTCGAAAATTTTGTTATGAATTACGTAGTTTATATCTTAGGAACTTAAAATGAATTTTATTCTTTCTGTTCTGATTCAGCTTTAGGTTCAACTCTGTGTGAAAGATAGATCAACAAAATCAAAACTTGAAGAACAAAAACAATTCCTGCAATATGTAATTACTTTTTATTCAATTTAATCTCTTCAATTAAAATGTCCGAGCCACAAATTAGCATGGCAAGAGGCACGATACAATAATTGAAGAAATAAAACGAGGTCTGGGAAGGTAAACAGTACAGTGAAGAAGGTGATCATTTTAGCTTCTTGCTGAAGTCGGAAAGCTGAAGAACGTGAATTCTGGGAATGCTTGCAGCCTCGTCTCTCTCTTTCTGAGTGTTATAACCCCAATCTCCTGCATCCACTAACTCGTTTCAGAAATCAAAACAATGCACCAAAACCAACAAACGTGAGATAAAAGGATCACCAATGCCAAATGAACCATGGTTACCAAGATACAAGTTCCATTTATCCAATTCTGGCTCTTTTATAACGTTCTTCAGAGACGCAAGTCGGTCTTCAACAAAGCTGTTTGAAATGGACGAGCAAATATTTTTCAACAGTATAGAACTCGAATAAATACTGAAGAATTAAAGAATTGTTCTAAAATCAGCCAAGAATCTTACTGTAGAGTTAGACCCTGGTGTTCTGGCATGTTCTGAAGCTGCTTCAGCACTTTCACTTTTGGACTGAAAATTTTAAAACAGAAGACTCAAATTAGTGTTGATAAGGAGAGGCCAAAATCTAACATAACCTGCCAGATTACCGTCTTTCTCTCTTACACAATTTATTCAGAAGATACTCACCCAGTTCCAAGACCATAGATTTTTTCAGGTGGAATAATGACTCCTGCGAGTTCTCGTAATAATGCATCTGCAAAGCGGCTCTGTAAATGGTAAGATGGTAAGTGGATAACATTAAGCAATCACAATAAAATTGGCTATGACACTTGCCCAGAAAATTTGGAAACATCAGGTGCATGTAGGATTCTGTAGGAGCGGACAATATAATAAACAAGATTTAAGCTTACTTTATTTCATTAATATTGTCGAGTTCTTTGAAATTCTCCATACCATACATGAAGTTGTCATGTATCAATGACAAAAATCGGGTACTATGAAGATTTTAACATTACATCAAATTTAATGTGTGCATGCCTTTCTGCTTGAAACAGACCTGTTTTGTCGTCACGATATAGACCTTTGAACTTGCAAATTTCAGGGCATCAGGAACACCAGGATAAAATCTGCAGGATAAGCCATACTATTCAATGTTCAGAACAATGTTTTCCAAGCCAATAGCATCTGAAACCTCAGTCATCACATAAAACAGGGGTTTTAAAGTTTCATACTGAGCTCTTGCATAGTGAAAAGCATAACTATAATCCAAGAATCTGCTAGTAGTCCATGAGATACAATATCACCTCTAACTCAACTGTTATTATGAGCTGGTAATAGTAGGCGATCGAAGGCATCATGTTGGTTGCTCACAATAAATGAAGCACTACATCATCTCAAAATGCTAGTGTAGACATGGAATATCCCTGAATTCCGAAGGCCAACTCCTTTGCCAAAGATTTTCAAATTTGTATTTCTATTTTGTTTTCATTTTGCCTTGTTCCTCCAGTAGCCTCAGAGTTGGCATATAATATAATGTGAAAAATCACTAGGTTAAGTGAAAAATGTAATGTGTGGAACCTATGTCTTAAAACTAGCTCTAACTGTAAAAAACTGCAGATTCACCTACTCAAATTAGTGGTTAGACCGTTGAGTATTGCTTTCATACAGGAGTCACTGGTTCAAATCCACAGTGGGTAGAACTTGTTACCTACCAGAGTGGGTTCTGGAGACAGAAATACTAGAAAAATTACCAACTTGACCGTTTGTCCAAGTATTATATGTGATTATTTACTAAAATCGCCCCCTTTTAGGAGGGATTTATTGAATAAAATACGTTCTAAAGCACAAGATAATCACCTATTCGCACCAATCCAAGTTGCCAAGTCATTGTCCATCCATTCATCCCTGATCTTTCCAAAAAGATCTATTAGAGCATCTCTGTTCTCACCCCACTCTTCCATGATTACCGGTTTTATTTTAAACCAGTTCTCCAAAATTTCCTCAATCGTGAGCCCCTCTGCGACCTTGCATGTAAACAATGAATTTCAAGGTCAGGAATCCTCCAAAAGCACAAAAGATAATGTGGGACATCCAACTGACAGATGGTTTCCAGTTTCCGTGCATCCCACTGACAAGAAATTATTTTTTTGCATTAGATACCCACCGAAGACTTTCGAATAGAAGGGATTCTCGTCTCCAATAGCAACCTCACAAGTAATAAATTTTCGTATCCAGTTTCTACAACAGGGCGAACCTGTAACCAGTTAACAATTTTGTCATTTTCAAAGTGTAATAAATGGAAGCAGGTATTGTATACAAAAAAATTGCTAGAACTAAGCATATTCAATAATGATGAATTAACTTATTTAAGATACAAAAAAAAAAATTAATAATAATAATCAAGAAAAGAAAACCAAAAAAGTGAAACTTCTAACTTCAAAACGAATTAATTTCTAGATAACTCAAGCAACAAATTCAAAATCCTTGAACCAAATATCCAATCCCAAGAATTATAGGCCCGTAATCTTTTGTATCTTTTTTCCTAAATCATGAATCTGAACAGAGCACCCTTTAAACTTCAATTGTCGTAAATCTCCACATCCTAAAGTTCAGTTTATCTTCTTCTTCTTTCTTTCACCATTTCAACATTCCTATGCTTTCTAAACTGCCACTGAACTGCAATTAAGTTACAATATTTTTCTCCTCACAATTTTTCAAAATTAATAACAAATTACAGACATTAATATATAATAAATTAAATAATTAACATAAGTTCAAAGAAGATAATCAAATATATGAACAAATCGTTACTATGTGCATCTGATCAACAATCCAATCCTCCAAAGCTGAATTCACTCCGTCGAATAGACTCGGCCATCTGACTTTCGCAGCCTACGTCAAACAACAAATTTTCTTAAAAAAATGCATATGCATAATCAAACAGCAGGAAAATCAAGATTTTTGACACACCAAATCAAAGAAAAAGAAAAAATATACATATTAACCTTAACAGCAGAAAGAGAGCTCTCTCCGCAGCTGTCACAGAGAACGCCATCAAAATCCAAGGCGTATAGATCTCCCATCAGTGTGTGTCTGTGTGTTTTCTTTCTCAACCAATGCGGATAATATTCAGTTTGCTACCCGCCACAGCATAGGGCAAGGTCGTCTCGTGGACCAAGCTTTTGGATTTTTCATTCTCATTTTTATACGTGTTCTTTAATAAAATAATATTTTTTATCATATCGATAACTTCTTCTCAACTCTCGACATTTTTCGTCAATTTACTATTTCAGAATGCCTCCCTTCAAAATAACGTGAATCAAACACACCCCAAATGTGGAAATTTGCTACGGGTAGTTGACACGAGTAGGAGTATAATTGCATCTTAGCCCCCATAGTTTTTTATTTCTTGAAACTCGCTGTGTACTCTAAAATGGTTCTAACCTTATTCTATAGGGTCTTTTTACATGTAAATATGCCATCTTTACTTTCTTTTCTTTTTTTTAATGATTTTTTTTTTACTAATTCAATGGTGTGACAAAAAGCTTTTGCTATAAAAAAAAATGATTTTTTAATCTACAAGACTATATATAAATTATTGTCTTCCCCATTCTAACGTCTACGAGAATATGAAAAGAATAAATCGTCGCTCTAAGATTCATAATTTCCTCCACATATATTTTTTGGTTACAATTGTCACTCTACATGTCACAATAGTCACAATCACCATTCTACATATCAAAGTCGGGAGACATTTGGATTTCATAAAAGAGTGAAATTATGACCTCTTGTATTCACGTGACATGCAAAGTCGTGGCTTGCTAATATGTGTGACGTGAAAATTAAATACAAGATCGTAACTTCTATAATTTAAGTGTGGTGTGACATCTCATATGACGATGAAGAATGAAGAAAACAAGTGTTTATTTTTCCAAATAATCTGAACCTGTAAGAATCCCATTTTGTGTAATTTGAATTTCAAAAATTAAAAATCCAATATGCATTACCACAATTAACAAAATTGGGAACGAAATAAAAATTTATACTAAAATATTATTTAAAACAAAAATATCTTGTAGAATAGTGTTGTGAGGGTTCCTTATCTGTTCTTGGCGAATACTAACCTCTGGTTACTTGGTGTAATTGTGAGAGAAGAGAGATTCAGAGGAGAGACTGTATTATGAGAGCTTTTTTGGTTGATACTTCATGTATTGACAATTAGTCTTGCACGCTTTGAATGTGTCATGGATATAGAGTCGGACCTGAGGGGAGGCCCAAGAGGGCACCGCCTCAGGCCCCGAAATTTGAGGCCCTTTTCTTTTTCTTTTTTTTTAAAAAATTTAACCTAAATCAACGATTCACTTCCCTCCAAGATTCTCTACGCCTGAGTTCTACTCAGCTACTTTTCTCCACGACCGCTAGGCACCAGTCCGCCTCACTCGACCACTCCTCCACCTTCTTGCTGCCCTTCGACCCCTTATGTAGTGTTAACTTTAGAGAAGAAAGATAAAGGGGGGAGATATGGGGGTGTCGGATAATACGAGAGGACTAATACTGGCAATTGTGTCGAGTTTGTTTATTGGAGCGAGCTTTATATTGAAAAAGAAAGGACTCAGGTGTGCTGTTGTTGCTGGTACTCGTGCAGGTGGGGAATATTCAATCTCTATGTCACTTTTTTTTTCTTGTTTTCTACTGTTTTGAGTAGTTAGGTAGATCTCTGCTTCATTGAGTCGGTATTTGTGAAATGATTTTGAGGGGAACAACTGGTTGTCTCACGGGCTTTATTAGACTCTGATCGATCTTTAGTTTTTGAACAAATTTAATTCGTCTTTCATGCCTTTAGGAGTTATTGTACCAAACTATCAAACAAATAATGATTAATCCAAGCATTCTGATTTGGAATGTTGATGCTATAGTATTATCAGTTGAGTTGGTATGGTGAGAAAATGGAATAAATCATTGATGATTTTAGTGCATTGGGACAAAATTAATGCTATCAAGGTCAATCTATGAAGATGAATGGCTGAGAATTTTAATTTCTGGACTTCATATTGTGATTTTATATTTTAGGCTTTAAGGACGCTGTTGAGCTCCAAATGAGCAATTGCGATGAGACTATGCCTGTCAATTATGAGAGGTGACTCACCAATGCAAATAATCTCATTTTCGTGCAATTGATGAATGCTTAAATATGAGCTTTGGTTGGCGAAGTTTTAGTGTATTGGAAAGTTATGTTTCAATGAAGTGTTTGTGCTGGCGTCTTTATCAGCAATGGAAATGGCAATAGACATGTGTAATGGAAACTACAGTCACATTGCATATGGAGGGTTTTATTCTCTTCATGAAATCTTTATACTAGGGCAGCTAAGCTCAAAAGTTCATTTGAGACTCAAGTTGTCACTTCTAAGAGCAGAACAAAATTCAAGGATGAACAAGCCACTGTAATCTGGTAGTGCATGCATTATATTTGAAATTATTTAGCAAGCCCCCACAACAAATTATCTTTGGTCTATTAGCCTTTATACACAACCTCCA
>CAIGRH010239084.1:632-15485 GCA_903798295.1 Fraxinus nigra | reverse complement strand
TTTAATTGAGAAAATAGGTGAAAACGACATTTTACGCAATGAAGGTAGAAATAAGAGTGAAAATACCAAAAAATGAAAGTAGGGACACTTTCCACAATAATAATAAAAGATGATGACGTTATGTGCTAATTAATTGACAAGTAGCAAGTAGATTTTAAGCCTTCGACTTTGTGGGTATCAACATTGACTGCGCTTTCAAGAGTTTTCAATCATTTAAAATTAGTTCATCTTGTTAAGTTGATTAAACTCATGAATGGAAGCCTTTGGGCAAATCGAAACTATGCTCCCGTTTGACACTCTTTAATTTCTCTTTCTCTTTCTCATTCTTCATTTCAACCACACATTCTCTAAATAAAATAATATTACACACAAATCAAAAAAATTTCATCACTTTTCCACCACACATAATCATATCAAGCACTATTCCAAAATATCTATTTCTCTCAAAATAGGTTTCAAACAGGGGCTTAATCTAAATTAACAAGAAATCAAATATTCAAGTTTAAAAACGTTGAAGTGTCAATTTTCAAAGAGTAATATTATTCATTTAAAATTTAGATGATCACCGGTATATGTGCCAGTGAGATCTTGCAATAATTTAAAATTGTTGTACATGTCAAGCAAAATGGGAATATAGAAAAGCTTAANTCATTCTCATTCTTCATTTCAACCACACATTCTTCAAATAAAATTATATTACACACAAATCAAAAACTTTTCTCACTTTTCCACCACACATTCTCACATCAATCACTATTCCAAAATTTCTATTCACCTAAAAATGGGTTTCAAACAGGGGCTATGTCTACGCCTTCAGATGAATAAGGTGCAGTTTAATCTATTATCAACTTTTAAATTTAGACCTCATTTAATGAGATTAAAATCAATTTTTTAGTAAGTTATGAAATGACAGAAATGTATGGTCAAAGAGTTGTTGATTATATATAAAATGTTCGGTTAAATTAATTGATAATTTTAACTTAAATTAAAATTTTAATTTTAATTCCCACCAAACAGGGGTTAATAAACCTGAAATTAAGTCCATGTTTGGTGACTATTTTTTCAGAAAAAAATATTGTTTTGAATAATGAATTATTGGAAAATGTGTTGTTAAAAATAGGAAAAAATTTTAATTTTACGTATTGAATATTTTATTACGTGAATGTGTAGTTGAAGATAAGTACGTAAATTTTTTTGTTTTTTAAAGAATGAAAAACGAAACACGTTTTTAGGCCATCTTAGCCCTTTATTTTCAATATAAAAAGCAATCTCCAAAAACATTTCTTCTCGTCCGTTCATATCTATCTCTATTTCTCATGAAAAGACACATGAAAATAGAGTAGATGTAACATCAACTCCCACTTGAAAAGTGCTTAAAACAACCATTTTGATAAGTGATTAAGCATTTTTCTTAACTTAGCCAAACGCGCTATTTGTAGAAGAAATAAACTACGCCAACGCGGTTTCTTTTTCAAAGTCTCCCCTCCTTACATCAAATGACTCTTCTCTTCTCTCATCCTCTGTTCATATATTAAACTTTTTTATTTTATTTTTAAAAATTTTTTTTTTTTAATTTTTTTTTTTTAATTTTTTTTTTTTATTTTTTTTTTTTTTTTTTTTTTAAAGAATGAAAAACGAAACACGTTTTTAGGCCATCTTAGCCCTTTATTTTCAATATAAAAAGCAATCTCCAAAAACATTTCTTTTCGTCCGTTCATATCTATCTCTATTTCTCATGAAAAGACACATGAAAATAGAGTAGATGTAACATCAACTCCCACTTGAAAAGTGCTTAAAAGCAACCATTTTGATAAGTGATTAAGCATTTTTCTTAACTTAGCCAAACGCGCTATTTGTAGAAGAAATAAATTACGCCAACGCGGTTTCTTTTTCAAAGTCTCCCCTCCTTACATCAAATGACTCTTCTCTTCTTTCATCCTCTGTTCATATATTAAACAGTTTTTTTTTCTCCATTGATTTTTAATTCTCCATTCTCCAACAAACAATCCATATAGATGTTTATTGTGTATATAATTGCTGAACAGTGGAATTGAATTGAAGCCGAAGGGGGATGGGTTGTTTCAGCAGCAAGACCGCCGATTCAAGAGCGAGTCGGGTGACTCGGTGGCGGTCCACTGGCATTGTTTCTCTGCGTGACTGCAAGTTGAAGGCATCATTTCCTTTTTTCGCCTTTATTATTTCAAATTTTTGCTGGGTTTATAATTTTGTCAGTTTGGATTATGATTTAGTATTTTGAATTGAATTGCTCTTGGTTAAATTGGAAGAAGAGTTTCAGTTGTGGAAAATCAGATAGATATCGATAGAATTTTTTATCAGAATTGTATGTATTCTGTTTATGCCGGTATACTCATTGTGTTTTTGGGTTTTCCATTGTTGTGGTTACAGACGTTTCCTGATGAAGTTATTGACCTAGAAAGATCCGTGCGCACCCTCGATCTAACGCACAACAGATTGGGTAATGATCTTTAGTATTTGAAGCACACTCGCTTTTGTTAGCATTTTTGTTTTTAAATCAATTCTTTAGTGTTGAGGTTGCATTAGTTTCATAGAAGTTTTGGTATTCAAATTTGTACGTGCATACAAACTAAAAGCAAATTCAAAAAATTATCTGTTCTTGTGTCTGTAATTCACTCACCTAAAACTCTCTCTTTCTCTGTGTGCTGTTTCAGTTGATATCCCCATGGAGATAAGCAAATTGATCAACCTGCAACGGTTGGTAAGAATTCAGATTTGAGCTTTTGCCTCTAGGTGTTCGTTTTCTTGAGCATATATTAATTTTAAAACTTAAATACTTCTTTTAAAAAAAAAATTTCTAGTTATACCTATTGTTTTTCCACCGTTCAAGCCCAGTAGCCCATCGTTGAAATTTTTAGCCCCTCGTACCATTAAATCCTGGCTCCGCCCCTGACAACATGTATGAAACGGTGCAATTTCGCTTTACCAGTGTAAATGGGTAATTGAATGTCTTATTTCTCTTTAGAAGAGTTGCAGAACTTAAGGGTGAAAGCTAAAGTCACAAGGAATTTACAAAAAGTAGACCGTTATCTCTATTCTTGTTAAAATAATGCTATCGATGCCTACCAGTTTTTTTATTTGTGTGGATGAACTAAACATAATGTCTTGAGTCGAAACTCTAAGTTGTCATTCACCAAGCTTAACAATTCAGTAAAGACAGTGTCACAGTTTGTAATGAGGTGCAAACCGTCATAAAGAATTGTACCGATTCAAAAACTAGGTTTGATGATGTAATAGATTGCAAGTATTGAACTACTGTGGCCATCAGCGTGCTTCCTGACTGAAATTAGACTCTTGCAATCTTTTGATTAGATTTAAGCCAAAATCTAAAGATAAGCAAATACACTTGTTTGTATTTATTACTTCCTCTGCCCCATAGAGATAGGTTTGTTTCTATTTTCACACAGATTAAGAAAATATAATTAATATAGTTGGAAATATAAAATTTTCTTACATTTTTCCAATATCTCTACATAAATAATGGTTTAAAAAGGATTTGTTTATATTTGTTGATAAAAATGTACATTAAATAGGGGCATATTAGAAAATTAAAAAATATCTATACTTTCAATAAGGAAAGTAACCTATAATTTGGATAGGCGAAAAGGAAATCAAGCCTATCTTTATGGAATGTATGGAGTATAAAATCTCTATAGTGGCCTCTGATATTGTACCGGAGGCAATAAATATTATTGAATTTCCTAGAAGATAAAACAGAACATTTAATGGTTTGGTTTACAAAAAAAAAAATTATTGAGCAATCTTTCTTTTTTCTTTTCTTCTTTTTAAAGATGACATTTGAGTGGATCAACAGTTTAGTATAATAGCTGTAGTTATTTATAAATTTATTTTTAAAAAAATTCCTTATGCATTTTTGGCTACATTGAATTTGTATGTAGTTAAACATTTGGTAAATTCAGTTTATAAGGGGAGGCAGATTGTCAAATCACTTAAAAGTATTTAAGTTATAGTAAGATTTTATAATGATTTAATCTCAGTTTGAAATCATTATTACTTTAATAATTTTAAAATAATATAACATTCAAATTATTATTAGTTCTACATATGCATGCTCTATATTAATAAAATGAAAATGCTTTGTAACAAGTGTCAGTTTCACTTTGACCAGTCAAACTTGTACATTTTTTCTTGTGACAGGTGAAATCATGTATTTGCACCTGATGCTTATTACTACGTGTTAGTAATCTAATGTTTTTATATTAATAATGACATGATGAACTTCTTATGAGAGGTTGGTTCTTACAGATTTTAGCTGATAATGCTATTGAGCGTCTTCCAATGAACCTGGGGATGCTTCAATCTTTAAAAGTTATGACACTCGATGGAAATCGAGTTACCACATTGCCTGATGAATGTGAGTTTCTTCTTCTCCAACATAGTGGATTTAATAATGACTGGTTGATCCTCTGGTTTAAATTTCCCCTTGCTTGATTAACTTAGAGAGTTATATATTACTTAAAGCACACCATAACTTATTCTATATAAATTATTTCTTTATTTTAGTGGGCCAGTTGGTGAAATTAGAACGGTTATCAATATCTGGAAATCTGCTGCTGAATTTGCCTGAAACTATCGGGAGCTTGCGCAATGTGAGTAGCTCATTCTTACTGTTTTATGTATTAATCCTTCAGAATTTCTGAGTTGCAATTAAATTGTTTTTTGTGCATGTCAAATATCATTGGTTGTACCAAGTTGGAGTTACTAATGTTGGCTGCTTGGTGTGTTTATTGACATATATTTGATCTTCGGCATAATATATTTTTTATTGCTGGCCAATGATACAGACTTGTAAATTCATGCTTGACACCCAATTGTTTTCTTCAATTCTGTAATAATCTTATGCCATCAACAATTTATGTCATTTTGTCTTATTTGCACTTTTTTTCACACTTCTGTTATAATAGCTCATCATTGTGAAGTTTCATAGATTTAGTATAGTGGGCACCATTCTCTTATATTCTTATGCATCAAATTTGTGTTTATTCTTTATGATTTGAAGCTGAAGGTAGAAGTAATGCTTTTATATTGTCTCACAGCCCTCATGAAGTGCTAGAGGTAAAGAAGTGTATATGCAAGGGTGACGACCCGAGTTCTAGGATTCGAGTGCCACTAAGTCTTTATCTTGAACATGAAGGAAAAAAAAAAAACCTATTTTTCTACAACTTAAAAACTTTATTAAATACTATCAAGTTTTGACATCAAATAAATAAATCTTCTAGAGATGTAAATAAAAGTAAAGTTCTTAAGTAAATAGATATGTGCATGGTGGGTCCCGTTTCAATTGCCACTTCGCCTGTCCTTTCATGCCTTAATTTCCACGAACCATCAATTTCTTGACAGGGAAATAATGAGAGGGTGGGATAAAATCTCAATAAGCATATTTAAGGAACTTCATATATACATACATAGCGAGACACAAAAATCTATAACGAACATAGGTGGACTGGAATTTTCATGCGTAGTTTTATTATACTCTGGTCCAAACTTAAATCACACGTAAAAGGCCTCATAATCAATATTTCAAAAATCTAACGTACGCATATAATCCCATGAAAATACTTATAAATTTTCTATATCTTGTGAAAATGATAAGAGAAATACTGGAATATATTTGAGACCTTAACTCTTGACCCACGTACTAAAGAATATACTATATTTGTATTTGTTTGTATTTCACTGAGAATTGAATGCATTTGAAAGGGGAACATATGATACCTATTTATGGGGGCCACTATACTCTGAGAGTTCCAATTCAATTGAATCTTGAATCTTAAAAGTGATAGAATCTTACCATCATCTCAACCATATTTCGGCTAATGAGATAAGATAATGAATTTAAAATAACAACAAAATAAAAAAATTATCTCCATAATTTCTAAAATTAAATAAAGTAGAGATAAAATCAAAATATTATCTTTATAATTTAATATTTCAATTTTAATTGAAAGATATAACATTGAAATATTATCTCAATTATCTTTTAACATTAAATAAAATATAGATAAACTTAAAATATTATCTTTATAGGAATTTGATTTTATCTCAATCATTTAAAATTTCAATCTAATTAAAAGAGATAAAATTAAGGGTGTGTTTGATGGATATTATTAAGGAAAGAATATATTTTAACTAGTGATATGATGGGAAATACGTGATTAAAAAGTAAGGAAAAGTTAATGATGTGATGTAAAATATTATTTTATTGAAAAATGTGTGGTTGAAAATGAATTATGAAGTAATGAATTTTGAAAGAATGTGTGTCAAATAGAGGCTAAAACATTATCTCCATTAGTTAATTAAAATTAAATAAGATTTTAACCACTTTGGCTTAAGCCCAAAACGAAGAATGAGACAAAAAGTTGTGGGCTATAATTTCACATAATGGACTTTCATGTAATTGATCAGGCTAAAATTTTAATCCTCTCTATTTATTTATTTATTTTTGTAACGGGCCAAATCTAAACTAATAAAATTAGGCCATAGGTATGGGTATTACAGTAAGATTCAAACTAGTTTGCATATCATAGTTAATAATGTATACTTGTAGAGTTACTATCTATAAGTGAAAGATCACCTGTGTGTAATTATGCTATTGTAGTATTGGAGTTGAAAATGAAAGAATTGTGAAATGGAATCCCGAGTTGCATCTACCTTCACATCAAATCATATATAATTACAAGACTTCCATTGACATCGTAAGAGAAGTCATTCACATCCGTAATGTAAAGGATATAGAAATGTCAAAAGATGAATAGATTTAATTAGTAGGCCAGAAATATTAGTCGAGTTTTTAAGGAATAAGTGGAAGTTAAGTTTACTCATGATAATGGCATTTGGTTGTTTAATCATATGTTCCATCATTGAGATTAGTAAATGTACTAACTAGTGAGCATAATAAAAAAGCAGTTTTTCAATTGTCAAATGATTCAATTCGATTTCTTGGAATTAAGTGGTAAAACCTAAATAAAATTGAATTGTCTTCAAAGTAAACAGTGATTTGGTAATTTTTTGATCTAAAAGTTGTAAGTTTAATCATTTAGCAAATCTAATGACCAATACTAATGTGCCATGTATTTTTTTTATACTTTTGGAATAGAATATAACTGCAGAATTTCTTAGGTACCAATTTCCATGGATGTTAAAGATACATGCTAATAATATGTACAGTAGATCGGCCAAATTGCTCCATCTAAAGATTGGTTGATTTAGAATTGACATATCTTTAATGAGATCTGGAGCATAACTTTTTAATTAATGTACTCTGTTTTGATATATATTGGAATTTCTGAATTAATGCAGACCATTTGACTTTGCAGTTGGTGCTGTTAAACGTGTCAAACAACAAGCTAAACTTTCTTCCAGAGTCCATTGGTAGTTGCTTCTCTCTGGAAGAAATTCAAGCGAATGGTACCTTCAGATCTATCCTTTCTCGGTTTTTACTAGAGTTGACAGACATCTGACAGTACTTTTATGCAAAATCTCAGTTTTATACTTGGTTTTTTTGCTTTTTCCTCTCTCTCTCTCTCTCTCTGGATTTTTTACATTTGGATACATCGAGAATTTTGCACTTTTTTAGTTATCTGATATTTTTTTCTAGGTGCAGGTTTTTCTCCTCATGTATTTTTTTTTTTGGTATTCTGTTAATCACTTTGCTGTAAAAATCCAACATACTACTGATTAGGGGCTATCTGGCTATTTCTGTAAGATGATATGAATCAACATTTTCAGCATAGTTCATTGGGATTTAGGCAAGCTTCACTTTGCAGACTATTTAATTGTCTAAAATGTTTATTCAGACTGGAAATATGAAAAGCACATATAAGAAATAAAAAAGATGGTGTTGAACATTCCAACTGGGAAGAATTTTTTTTATTCTTTTTTCCTTTTTTGTCCGGTGCTCATTCATTCAGTTTCTAGGCTATAGAATCTCGATGTACCCACTGAAAGATCAAATACCAGGTGAATGCCTTAGATTCCTAATATGATTGTACTAGGTGCAAGTATAAAGATTACATTGGAATGGTTCAGCACTTACCAAGACACCATAATTGGGGATGAAAGTAGAAATGAATAGGGTGAACTAAGCAAAACTGCCACTTATTTTGTGTACCTAGCATTGAGATTAATACAAAATATGTTGCAGAAACTCTTGGCAGAAATTCCTTCTTAGTAATATATAAAACCTGATGTGCACTTAGTATTGCACGAATTAGATATTGTTGCATTATGAAGAGACGAAAGACAGAGAAATGAGGATAACCAAAAAGATGGAAGAAATATCTTCTCTCCAAGGATCCTATAACAATCAAATAAGGTTATTATTACTACCACATTTGATAAGGAAGTTGTGGAGGGTACAAATGTTCAACCAAAATTTTCTTTCCTCACAGGTCAATAGATAATAGTTGAGTTTTTTCTTTATAAGCTTTCTTCATGAGAGTCAATAATTTTTTCTGCACCGCATGTTTATGTTGAATCTTTAGAAGTGGAAGTGATTGCATTTCTTATTTTTGTGGAAGTGTAACATTAGCCTTTGAGGTTTGTACATGGTTTTACCTTGTCTGTTTTGTAGTTTTAGAGTGATTTTGCTCATTAGCATTTTGTTGTGTTTTCCCTCACTCTTTACCCCTCCTATTTAATAGCATCATTTGTTATCGGGTGCAGAAAATTCCATTGAAGAGCTTCCTGCTTCAGTTTGCAATCTCGTTCATCTGAAGTCACTGTCCTTGAACAATAATAATGTGAAGCAGGTACTAGACTACTAGTCTTTGCTTAAGTTGCTGTCGTCCCCCTTTTCTTCTTAATAAATTTCCGATACTTTTCATTCTATAAACTTTTGCCTTCTTATTTTATAATGGAACTCAATATTCCCTGGAATTTAATTATTTTTATTTGTCTCTCTGTATCATTTAATAGGCTATTTTTCTGTCGAATGTCTTCTATTGTCGGATTTTCCACTTGAATTTTGGTTTTATATTAGTGTTAAATTCATAATTCTAGTTTCTTTCATTTTGCAGATACCTCCAAATTTGTTGAAAGAATGCAGAAGTCTACAGAATATATCACTCCATGGCAATCCCATTGTTATGGATCAATTTCAACAGGTGAGATTAGCGTTTTTGTTTCACACGATTCAATGCACTTTTAGCCCCAATTTGGTGTGTGGCTTGAAAAGTTTGTGATTCCCATGAAATGTGTGATTAAAATTAATACCGAACAAGTGCTAATATCACAAGCATAATCCACGGTACCATGCCAATTCTGTCTGCAAGTAATCACCAAAATTATCTTTCAGATGGAAGGATTTCAAGATTTTGAAGCCCGGAGGAAAAAGAAGTTTGACAAGCAGATAGATTCTAATGTGATGATAAGTTCTAAAGGCCTTGATGAGGGTGTTGATCTATGAAATGCTTGCAGTGACAATTTTTGTAAGGCTTCCATTCACACTCTGATGCCAATTCTGCAATAATACATTTTGTCTATATTTTTAGATGATTTCACTTGTAGGATTTATTCTTTTTCTGATTTCCTGTTATCTTGGAATTATGATAAAGCTAAGTACCCCTTTGAAGAAATGATTTTGATGATTTGGCTGAAGAGTGATTTTCTTTCTGCTTTTGCTTTTATAGATCTGAGTTACATATTATATTTCTTCCATACTGGACCACTGGTGTTTCAACTTTTTGAGATGTTAGCATTATTAGAATGCAGCTTAAACATGCGTGCTCTTTCTATTTCTTGGAGTTTCACTTGGTTGCCAAAATGGACTATGGAAACCCATAGGGTGTAGCCTATGTTTGGATAATTTTTATACACATTTTATAATTGATTTTTATCCACACATTTCATAGGACCCACAGGTACTACCCATCCAAACAAGCTATATGATATCTCATTGTTTTCTATATGCTTGTAGAAGACTGACCAATGAATGTATTTATGTGCCCCCCCTATTGGCGGCATGCTACATGTGTGTGGTCGTTGAAATACTTTATGCAAATTTTTAGTTTACATAAATGAGAAGAAAAACGGCTCAATTCCGTACATATATAAACATGCAATTTGATACAATCTAACTTGCATGTGGTTGAGCTGGAATTTTTTCTCCTTCAATATTCTGTCCCTAATAAATTTCTGAGCTCATTTGATTTTAGAAAGTTTTAATTCATCATCAAATGCCTGGATCGAAGATCACATTTCATTCACTGTTTGCAGTTTCTTTTGGTGTTTCTTCAGTATCTCTTCATTCCTATATATTATTTTGAGTTTCGATCTTGCAGAAGTTGAATTTCTCAGCAATGTGGGGTGGTGGAGCATTTGAACGAGGTCGTGGTACCAAAATTCATCAAGTACGTTTTAAAGATTTACAGAGCTGTAGATGATGTCCCTTCCGCTCTGTGGTTGGCATTTGGTCTTGTGAAATGCTGTGTACAGAAGCTATATGTATATGCCAACTTCCATTAACATATTTCAGTAATTTCTACCCGTGGAATTCCTAATTGTATCAACAGTTCCTTGTCTAAGGCAGATTCATTTAATAAGAAACTGTGTTTGAGCGGATTTATTGTGGTATGTTTGAATTGTTCACGCTTGTGCTGCATCACTATCCCTTATGATCTCCTTATTTATATTATTTTAGGTCAAGTTCTACCCCCCAAGTTTACTGATCATGCTATAGTGATTTTTCTTTTTTCCGATACCCCAAAATATATTAATTGTTCCACACGATGGAGGAGGAGAAGCGTATTAATTTTTTGAAAAAACACGACACATGTTAGGGTATGTCAATTTTAAACTCTATAAAATCGTACATTTATATATTATATCTTTAATTTTTAATAAAGTAAATACTTTTTTTCATATTTGTTTGTGAAATCTTTTATTATGGTCGTTATTGGGGTCTCACTCGTCTAATAAAAGTCAACAATAACGGCTAGTTTTTCAATTTTAATCTCTATCAAACAGGTCCTAAAATAACTGTAAATTAAACAATATATACAAAATTAGACAGACTCGTGTCATGGCATATAGGACATGTGTCTTGGACTTTTTTGAGTTCGATATGACACAACACAATCAAATATGGACATGATGCCACAGATCGGTACGAACATGTAACAGTACTAATAGTGTTCGTGCTTTATTGGCGAAAAGAAAAGGGAACAAGTATACAAGAAAATAAATTTATTCTCCTGAATACAATACAGATTTGTTTCACTCATTATTCTACTTAATTTCTCGAATACTTCAATGCATAGCAAGACTCTTATTTATGCTTGTAATAGGAGCATTTTATTAAATGTGTAGGTATGAATCATGTTCGTGTATACTTAAATACATACAGACTAGATTCAATGGCTTCTATTATTTTGTTTAGTAATGCAAAATAAATGGCCATTGCACTTAAAGTTCTTGATCACCATTACAAAGATACTTTACTAAATTTAATTCTTCTATGAGAAAGACAAAGAAATAGTTGCATTCCCTATGAACCACTTCAACAAAAGAAACCCAACTCTCCTTTTGTTTATACATTTGATTTTAGCCACGATCTCACCATGTTGTTCTTATGTTACTGGCTGAGTGGATTAAAGCATCATACAAAACATAGATACAATTTGTGAACCAATCTACTACTAGCTAAGTTCTATGCCTTCTATTCACGACGATATTTTAATTTTTTGTTTTGTCTTCTTTCGTTGAAAACATGTTCCTATCTTTTTTGACATTTTAAGTTTTTAAATCAAATTGTTCAACATGACATCAAAGTCGGAAAAACTTGTGAAATCAAGTATATGTATCACCCATTAATGAAATTGTTCACGTTTCACTCTCTAAAAAAATAAAGAATAATGATATTTTTCATTATGATGATGGAATATCGGTGATATGATAATGAAATTGTTCACGTTTCACTCTCTGGAAAAAAAAAAGAGAATAGTGATATTTATCATTATAATGATAGAACATCAATGATGTGACAGTCTATATGGAATAATGGAATTTAACAGTTCAATTTTCATGAGATGGGGAGGGAAGAGAGAGAGAGAGAAATGTGATGGATAATGAATTGTCACATCATCGACATTTCATCATCATCATAATGATGAATAACATGACTAAAAAAATGACAATTGAAAGCGTGTTAAAGATAAAATTTAAATAATATATATGTAACTGTCTAATAACTTAAACCTCTAAATCAAGAGGTTCAATCTTATGTCCTCTTTTTTTTTCGCCGGTTTTTCGGTTCTTCTTCATCAGCATGTAAAGGATGTTAGAAATATTCTTCTTAGAAACAAAGTCCCAAGTTCCGACACATAAATTAGTTTAAAAAAAAAAAAATTACTAATGAGGCAAAAGCCATTGTGTTACTTTTCATTGGCCTTTTAAAATAAAACAATATTTTCTAATAGTAATCCACGTGCATGGCCAGTCAAGCAAAGGTGAAATATGGGTCCCATTTTACTTAATTTTTTTCCAAAAATTTGTTTTTCTTTTTGTAATTAACTGACTCTTTTGAGTATTCCCTAAGCAATTCTGCTGAGAATTTGCTCATTTGCACATGCACTATTATGACCAATATAAAGGAAAACACATGCGCCTTTATTATTCATACTTATTGGGATGGTCTGGATATGAAGTTGCTTTTTAAATACAAAGTTACACACTATTCATTAATTTACTATGATTTTTAATTAAATTAATTAATTTTTGATGAAAGCTGGTGAAAATATATATTACAGTAGTGGGACCTAGAGGTCAAAAACACCGTAAAAAGTGTAAGAATCTTGCTTGGCGCAAGTTTGACAGTTTGTCGGCAAACTATAATTTGACAATAAAAAAAAAAAACCAATTTTTCTTCCAATATATATATATATATATATATATATATATTTTAAAACAAGTGGCAAACATGAAGTACAATTTGGAGTATAGAAATGGCAAATCCCAGAATGTAAATGGAAACTATCTGTGGGGATCAATGTTATACAATACTAGAAGGTTGAGGGCAGTGAAAAAAAAGGTCTAGATCAAGTTGGAATTGAGTTTGTATTTGGGGAACTAATAGTGAAAGAAAAATTCTTGATGTACATAATATATGTACATAGGGGTGTTCGTAACCGTCACATGGGGTCGAGCAGCATATCCCATAGTGAAATTATCTCTTTTATTTTATTAAATATGAGGATATAATCGTCTTTTCAACAAAAATATTGACTTTTTTTTGAACCATTAAAATAAGTAGAACCATTGAGTAGGGGCTACAAAACTGAAAGGCCGACATGATGCTGCTGAATATGTTGGAGACAATATTCAATACTAGAAAATGAGGCTCGAGCAATGGTCAAGTTCTCATAACGTTGCTCTTTTTTTTATTTTTATTTTTCCTATACCAATATTTATGGCTTGCATGATTAAAGTTTGAATCTTTTTCATAATTTTTAATTACTCAATCAAGGAAGAGCATACATGGTGGAGCAGTTAACCTGCTGTATCTCTCCATACCATACACTCATGTTCTGAGATACTTTTTCTACTGCATGCTAAGTGGATCTTGCTTTGACTTGGGATTAAAGATCCCGTGTCTAAAACCAACATTTTCAATTTACTTTTTTTTTTTTTTCATTTTTACTTCTTTTTATAATTTCAATATTGAAATAATATAATGTGATGCTGACGATTTGGGGGGGAAAAAAAAACATTGCTTAAAAATGCATCTAGCAAGGTAGTTAGATATACATAATTAAGAATTAGAAAACACAGTTGCTGCAAACTGCTAAAGGGATTTGGTGTGTGCTCATAATTAATTTTGAAGGTATATATTTTTGCGGTTAAATAAAGCATAATGCACTGAGGAGGGCTCATTATTTAGGTAAAAGAAACTAGAATGTAGAGGGTAATGCTATCTCTTTGTTGTATCATAGTGATACATATGGGGCGGACGCAAAACTTTAAAGTTAAGGGGGGCACAATCGAACTTGTAAAAAAGTTGGGAGAAATTTTACAATCAAAATTTACGATCAAAAAAAGTCGAAGCATTAAATTTATTACTAAATCCGTCACTTCGTCTAGGTATTAACTAAACCAAATTGACAAGCGAAACATAATTCATATGACAACTCAGAGAACAGTGAGTTCAAGGAGTTGCTACATATCAAAATTTAGTGCCTGTTTGAGCCCCATTTTTTTTTTACGTATAATACATTTTGGAATAGTAAATTGATGAAAAATGTGTGGTTAAAAATGAATTGAAAGTTTTTGGACTGCGTGTAATATTATTTTATTAAAGAATGCATGTTTGAAATGAAGAGAAAGAAAAACTTCAGAAAAAATGGAAATCAAACAAGGGTTTGGTGAAAATTGTTTTAACTTATCTTGGAATTAAGTAAAGAGTAATGCAACACAGTGAAAACCATCGGTAATCGTCATACGTGGCATACACATGACAGTTTATGAGTTGATATGTGAATTAATATAAAATTACAACATTAATGCATTAAATTATAGACTGTCACATGTATATCATATAGGACGACTATCGATATGAATAGCATTACTCATCCACGTTACCGAGCCGAAGTAATTCGTGTTACATGAGACAACATTGAGTTCAGAATAGTAGATGTGGTGCTCAACAAAAAGAACTGCCACAAATCAAAAGTTTAGCACTATTTTAATGAAAAATTCTTCACTTTGTCTTGCTATTAATTTTGAGCACTCTCCGGCCATTATTTTTTCTGAACGTTTTCTTTATTATTACTTAATCTATATACATTGTGTGTGTGTGTGTGT
>CAIGRH010239018.1:0-10641 GCA_903798295.1 Fraxinus nigra | reverse complement strand
GTGGGAAGTTTTCCATCTTCCATGGAATTTAAGGCCTATCAAACATGCATTACTATTTATTGGCTTGAATTTCATTGATCCTGCATCGGTAAGCTTTGTTGAACATGCACTTGGTATTTCTCGAACTATTCGTGCATCCTGCAACTATAAAATATTCGTATTTCAATTATTGATTCAATTGGAATATAGGTTCTCCAATCAGTGATTCCAGTTAAAGAGGCGGTTATTGGACAATCTGAAGGCTATAAGGATGACCCAACAGTTCTTGACAAATCAAATACTCCTACTTTTGCGACAATGGTTGTGTATCCAAAATTAAAGATGAGAAGGTGAACACGATACTGACCATGTTACAAGTGAGGATAGTGAGCAATAGTTTCAATTGTTAAAGCACTTAATACCTTGATATACGCTAAATTATTGCTATTTTCAGAGGGATAAATCTCCATGTACATAATTCATATACATAATGGATTACATAAGTCCATGTGGAAGAAATTCGACCGTGNTTTTGGAGTAGGGCCCACATGCATTGGATGATCGCGATGGCATCAAGAGGTGACCTTGTGTTGACCTTTTTCTGATAGGTTGTGAGGTGCACGTTTAGATACCTTTTAGTCCTGGTTTGGTTTAGTATTTGTGGGTCCACTTTTTATTACTAATGAGTAATGAGGATAAAAGGTAAGGATAAATCTCCATGTAGATAATGAATTACACAAGCTCATGTGGAAGAATTTCGACCGTGGATGTGAAGTGTGGAAAAGTCAAAAATTGTAGACTACCGATGAATGCGGCGCGTCAATTATGTAATGTATTATGTAAATGATTATGTACTTGTAGCATGGTCCTTTTCATAGACCATCAAATCAACCAAACTTTCCAACATCAAGATATATGGTTGACAAGTCAAAACAAAAAATAAATACAAAAATTCACCTCAAATCAATGAAATATCTAAAAAATCTTATGCCTACACAGTTCGTTCCCCTTCTCTCTTGGTCATTATTTACTATGGGATGTTTACGATGTAGGTTTAAATCAGCTTATAACGATGGAAGAATCCTTCAAACCTTGGAACGATTCCAAATACTGCGCATTGGAGAAAAACATTGTACACCTTCCCGTCCTCCTGCTCCCCATCGACAGGGAAGAAAAAAGTGAGCAACTTCTTTTGAGCTCAAGAAATCTGGAAGCGTCACAGTTGGGCAAGAAAATTGTTCGCCTCCCCATCTTCCTGCTTCCCGTCACCGATGAAGAAAAAAGCAAGCAATTCCTTCCAAACCCGAGAACCACCATGAAAGAGTCACAGAGGAGAAAAAAATTCAGTCTCCCCCTCCTACTCCATGTCATTGAAGAAGAAGAAGGCAAACGAGTTTTTCTAAACCTGGAAATGACCCTGAAAATGACGCAATAGAGCAAGAAAAGTGTACCCCGTGCCCTCCTCCATGTCACCGGGGAAGTTCAAATGTGGGGAAGACACAAAAAGTCTCAAGTGAAGCAAGAATCTCCTTCCCTTCCTATCTTCCCATTGCTGTCCGAGATGAAAAGATGAACCTGAATGTAGCTGATATTGGTATTGGGAAAATGTTGTAAAATGGGATATCCTTCGATTTTAACTTAAAATGGTGCAGTTGGCTGCAGGGATTGTTGTTTCAAATGTACACTAGAACGCTAAGATTGTAAAGCAGTCATAATTTGTGTACTTGTTGTAGGATCAAGGACATGTACAACCATTTAATTGAGAGGCCAAGACTAAATGCCCCTCTAATTGCTGATGATGTAGTTCAACAAGAGTCTATTTCAATGTCTCATATGTTTTGTGTCCTAGCATGGAAATTCATGTTGAATCATAAATTTCAGCTACCTGCCTTGATATCTTTCCATTTTTCAATAGCATATATGCATAAATTTACTTCCGAAACACAGGCTTGTGATCAAATACAAAGATAAATATATTCTATCGTGGAAGAGTTTTAATAGTTAGTACGTGACAAAACATTCCCCGTGCTATCAATGCAATGTTCAATGTCGTTATCCTCTTCATCTCCAGAAATTAGCAGTCGTGTTTTAAAAATCTGTGCTTTGTATTTCAAATATAGGATAATCCCAACAAGGCAACTCATCAGATGCCTTGCTTTTAACCAACTGCCATGAAGAATGCTTTGCTTGTGGAAGTTAGAGCTCAGTACGAGAAACAATAAGCGCATATTCGGTTCGCTTTTCTCGACAGTACGATAGTTTTTTTTTGTTTTCTAATACTGTCCATTACTATTGAATCCTATTGCCGAATATGCACTGAGTTTTTAGCTTTGGAGTCAAGATAGTCATGTTGACCTGTGCCGCGAGATCTTTTTGAACTACGGGGATGTTGGGATTCTCAGTTCTCTAAAAGTTGTCACCATCAGCCCGTGCAGTTTTATTGATAACTTGCACGGGTAATAGCAATTATACTATTTATACAATTATACTTTACAATAATAATTGATAGTATTGGTATTGTCAAAATCCGAGCCATTGATTTAAATTTGTTTTTGAAATGAATGAATGTGATATCATCACGTGTGAGTTGTCAACTAATATTGTACATGTAGAATGATATCGGTAATCATCTTTTTACTCTTACTTTCTTGGTCCTTGACTCCATTCCGAGTGAAACAGGGACGACTCGGTGGCAACTTGCTCACCTTCTTGCCATCTCCTAAGCAGTTTTGATTCAGCTCAGCAACTCCATAGCTCAGTACTGTTCACCTCATAAGTAAAACAATAACACAACGAAAACAGGAAAAATAAAATTCATCACAATCCCATGCCGGGAACGTCAGAATGTGCAAATGTAGGCTTTGCAGGTGAGCTAATTCGGACGAGTCACCCGAGTCAAAATCTGAGGAATTTGTTGAAGTCCTTTTAGCATATTGACTTATCAGAATATAAAAGCGGTCGTGACTCGGCCCAGAGCTCAATGTTGCTTCTGATTCCGACATGGCAGTACCTCTGAAAATCCTCAAAGCTCATGAATCGGGCCGAATTATGATGATTCGATTCCGTGCGGGCCAGATATCGTAGAATTTCTTCAAACAGTGATTCATCGCAAGGAATTGTTATTGGGCCTGAATTGGTGAATCCATACTCCTCCTCGGCCTGGATCAACAGTTTCTTGAATACTGGGTGGTTTAAATATGTAGTTCGAATGACGAATCTTTTGCAAGTGGTGCCGACGGCGACCACCACGTGGCCGGCCGGGACGTCTGAGGGTGTGCGGCGGGAGGTGGCGGCTGCCTTCTTGCGCCAAAGTTTTAGCATCTGGCGGAGACGGACAATGTGGCGGATTTTGCTGCATGCAGGCATGATTTTTTATTTTCTTTGTCTTGGGAGTCTGTTTGAATTTGTTGAGTTTGTGTTGAATGAGTGTGAAGGGTTAAACGGGGAACGAAGGAGGTTATATAGAGTTGGGAGTAAGAAAATGCCCTTAATTTTTTTTTTGGCAATAATCACAATTGAGGTTTGGTAGTGGGTGAGAGGGTGTGGTGGGATATATAATTTGATATATAAAACGTTTTCATTTATTCGTTTCATCAATTTCGTAATACATATCATGAGAATAACGAATTATCTACATTTTTTCTTTTGAAAGTGGAATGCGTAAAATGTCTTCTTCTGGAGTCCCGAGTCATCAACAAGATACCATTTCTAAGGAAGTCAAACTTCCTTCCGCTTGATAAGCAAATTTCTTAGAATTGCATTCCCTTACGTGTTAATTGAGGTGCACTCGAGTTATTTAAAGTAATTCTCACTTTATTTGTTCCTTAGACAAGAAGAGGCAAATGAAAGAAAGGAGTACTATAGCTTTCAAACGTATGATAAAGAAGTGCATTCAATTTATTTAAAGTAATTCTCACTTCAATTGTTCCTTGAACGAGAAAAGGCAAATGAAAGAAAGAAGTACTATAACTTTCAAACGTGTGATAAAGGAGATGACCACAAGGTATATAATATGTTCCAAATATTTAAGTTGTCATTAATTTCATTTGAATTTAATTATTACCACTTTATGTTTGTTTGTGTATCTTTAGTAAATGTTTGGCACTTAATACTATTTAAAACCCGCAATAAAAATGAACAAAATTGTAACTTTTTCTTCTCAGATTTAGCTCAACCAGATTAATTTTGCTTGGTTTTCGGACATAATTAATGTGATCAATAAAGCGTTTTGCTACAAGGTTTGGGAGGACAACAATTGCTAGTGGTATGCGTTTTCATGCCATGAAATTTGGAAGTAAGAATGCATTTAGAGCTTGTTTGGGAGGGATTTTAATCAAAATTCTAACCGTTAACTATCAAATCAATCAACATTTTTGAATTTTCCTCTCATGGGTGGGGTTCACAGGTTGACTATAATGGCTAGAATTTTGATTAAAATCTCTCCCGAACAAAGTCTCAGTATTCCAAACTCTCCACATGCAAAGCTAGAGAAAAAGTTTATTAAAATCAATTTTGTTCTAGATAGTTAGTTGGCTTGACCCTATCCATAAGATGCTTTAGTTTTCATTGAATTTATGATTTTATATTCACCCTATACCAGGAACCCATGTGCAAGCCTGTCCCATCTATCCTTTTCTTTTAAAAATATTCCCCTGCAAGCCACTTTTTAATTACTATAGTTCTTTAATTGGAATTTAATTAAACTATGTATTTTCTCTGATAAATTTATATTCTTTTTTAGTGAAGACTAGGGTAGATGAAATTATGGTTCAGAAGAAGTTAAAATTCAAAATACGTGATTCTGAAACTGAAAGATTGTTGAGTGATGACTGAAATCAAGAATAGAATATTATCTTCATTACAACTTTTCCTTGTCCAATTGTAAATCATTTTTTAAGAAATATACTTATGACTATATTTGCTATGGTATTGTAGTTGTTCACGTTAATGTCCTATATGATCTAACAGAGGTCATAATTAAGATCAAAGTTCTAAAATGAGCGAATATATTCATATATGCTAGATACTTTTTCGAAACGCTTTGCATATGAGTATGCGCGTGATAATATGATCAACTTATATCGTTGACTGTATATGCACATTTAAACGTTAAAATGCACAAGTATTTGTGTTAAAATTGTGTCAAGGTTAGCCTAACAAAAGTCGGCCCATTTTTATAACTTAAAAAATGCAAATTGAGTCTAACAAACATCAAATTAACCCAAATCACCCAAACCCATGAATCATATACAACAATGGGGTTCTGGCGTTTAAAAAAAAAATTAGGAATCATAACAAATATTTCGTAAAGTTGCAAACTATTTAAAGCCAAGCCCGAGCTTCCTTCTTCGATCCTTCTCTATTTTTACTAGCAAGCGATGCTAGTAATGAATAATTTTGAATTGTTGATGGTTGTGATGAAAATAATGAGATTAATAATGATATCCTACTATTTACAACAGGTAATGAAAATTCTCGAGTTGAAATAAGGGAGCCCGATGAAGATGATTTAGGTATCATTCCACATATATTGATTTAGTTCAATTTCAATTATCGCGACTTTAACCGAAACAATAATAATGTGATGTGTTTATTTGTAACAAAATTCTAACTAAAATAATCTACTTATGTAATTATGAGTAAATTAACTAAACTAAATGCAAATTACTGTGAATGCAAGTTGATGTGTTTTAATGCAAATTACTGTGAATGCAAGTTGATGTGTTTTGATGGATGATAAACGCACTAGGATCTCTAGTTCACATGTAATAATCTTTTTTAACCTTAGTTTTACACTTTGCCAACACGATTGAATTTTGAAGAGGTAATGTTCATATCTTATTCAATAATCTTTTTCGAGTAATGTTAAACATACTCTCATCTATGACCCAACTATATTTCTATGATGGATGCGAATACACAAGAGTTCATGAGTTTTGATGTACGTTTAAAAATTTATATAGAGTATAGCGGTATATTTATATCACTTATCGGACCTTACGATAATTTACACTATGTTGAGCTTATTTTCTTTCTTTCAAATACATATAATAAGCCACTAAATTGATACAATTATCGTTCACAACAATTATAGAGAAAATATAATCATGTAAATCGTTTAAAATTCAAAAACGTGCTTTCAATGTCAAATATGTAAAACTAAAGATAAAAACTCATATTACAAGGTTCATCATTTTCCTAGTGTAAAGAAATTTAGTCTAACGTGATATTGAGAATAAAACAAGAATTATATAGAGTAGACATCACCCAAACTATGAATTTTGATTGAATCTCGATGCATTGGAATCTCTCTTGATATTTCTTGCTGTCTTCTATGCTCTCCAATGAATTCTAATGCATCCCTTTTGCAATTAAATATCTACCTTAAATATGCATTGATAGTTGGTATGCATAGTACTCCTCAAGAGGTTCCAAAAGTCTATAGAATTCGTGCAAATAATGGCCAAAAAGGAAGAATCCCGGTTGGAATAAAATTCACAACGAAAAACAGTTTATGATCGTGTTTGCCTTGGCAGGCGCCCATGTATCATTTTTTCCTCTGTTTTTGTTTTTCAACACCAAGCGATTGCCCGGTCCATATAACTGGGCGGCCGCCGAAGTTAAAATTACTTTCAAAATTTGCAATTTAGTCATCCACTTCATTATTTCCCATATTTTGATCATTCACTTTAAATTACTTTTATTTTGGTCCTTCAACTTATTCCCATGTGCACATTAATCCCAAACCTTCCATCCTTCATCAATTCATCCCCATTTCTTTCCCAATTGCTTGTGAACGAGTCGAAAATTGAAAATAAGATAAAATTAACACAAATTAAGTAAAATTCAATACTTTGATGACATCAAAAGTTTAGTAATATGACCCAAATAAGTATATAAAATGCACTTATTAGTATCTAACTTAATTGTAGGAATTGATTACTAAGTAATTGTAGTATTTATGACATTGAGCAGTTTTTGTTAAACTTTGAAAAATATATATAAAGTTTAAGTAATTGTAGTATTTATGATTTTGAGGATTTTTTTTAAAAATTTGAAAAATATGTATAAATTTTAATGAATACAACATTTTTTTTAAAATATTAAAAAAAAAATGCATCACATATATGTTTTGCATAGGCACGCATATTCTTGTAATACTTGATTTTCGATCAAAACGAATTACCACGCATTACGCATTTTAGAACCTTGACTAAGATAATCGATGCGATGCATCGACTCAATCGAGATGTCATGTAGAGGTTGACCATACATGGTCTAGGTGAGGCATTATACCCTGCTACAGAGTAAATTCTAAGCAATTAACCTTTTAATGTAAAAATGCATCTTTTGCTTCACCTATTTCAAGAGATTTTTCATGCAAGATCTCCATATGATTGATTGATGCGACAACCTTGCAGCACACGTTTCAATCAATTTGTTAGTCTACTTTTTCAGAGATCAAACATAGGCTATATGGTAACTACTTTTTAGAAACATCAAATGCCTTTGAACCTATAACGGATGGAGTGACACCTAGAAGAAAAAGTCTCGATCGTCGGATGAGGCCACTTGTTTTTTCATCCATCGACAATCATTTCTCATTTTCTACTGTAAAAAATCTCATTCAGTGTCATTTAAAGGTAATGTAATTTTGCATTCTCAATAGTAACATTGCTTGCATTATTCTCTCTATACACACGTTGCTCGTACACAATTGTGGCTCATATCTTCCATTCTTCTCACTCCCAAATTTATTTATACAAGTTGACTGATTTGATTGTCGGGGTGTTCGCCTCCACCTCCGAAAAGGCCACGTGCTTCTAATAATTTATCTAAGTGTGCGGGAGATATACCACATGGATGTGAGTGGAGTTAAGATCCGTTGACCACTTCATCCATGCAGAATTTGAGGTCAACGATAACGTCTACATTAAACTCTGCAGAAGTGATATTTTCTTTTACTTAAGAATAAAATTAGTTATGAGAAAATTTTCTGCCCTGACCTATTCTTGGATTGTCCTTCGTTCCATAAAGTAAATGGGATGGGATGGGATGAGAATCATGGTCTCGCCCAAAAATCCCCGAACTTGCCTCTAATTATTTTGTTTTATTTTAATTTTTCAAATTTAAATCATAATTAATAAATAAATAAATATTTGAATGTTAATTAATTAAATTGTGCATAAATGAGGATATTTTGAATCCCTCCCCGCTCCACTACCATCCATCTCCATTCTGCTTCCCGAAATCTGAATAGGACTGGGATGATAATGGTTGCCTCCATTCTAGACTCGTCATATTTTCATTCCTAAGAAAAATCTTAAAACTAAGTTTCAAGAAACTTTTTTTTTTTTAACTATTTTGTCAATATTGCATGTAATAAAATTACAAATTTCAATGTTCCACTACTCTTGCTTTATAAAATTTGGAAGAAGCTATTGAATGGTCAAGAAGGATTAGTAGGAAGCCAAAGGGACCATGAGAACTATAGGGGAAAGGGCAATTCATCCCCCTAAATGTCTCTAAGGGCACTTAAGGGTCCCACCTGTAAAGTTTTAAGGATCATGACATTTATGGTTATTGGTCAAATGTATTTGAATAAGTTTGCATTTCAACAAAAAGGAATTATTTTCCCAACATAACTCTGTATTATCAATTGAAATATTGGTCAAATGTTTGTAAGAAAAATTAATAAGAGGAAATTCCATCACATGTCACCTTTTGAATTGGCATTTATAAAAATATCATTTTTAAATAATTTTGACAAAAATCACTTTTGGACTCGTTTTATCCACTAAAGGGTTGTTTGGACCCCTTTTTTTGAAAATTCATTTTTAACCATACATTTTTCAATAAAACAATGTTACACGTAAATTTATTTTTTATTTGTAATTATACTTTTTAAAAATCACTATTCAAAAATGCATTTTTCTCTCAAAATGAAACTTAAACAAGGACTGAGATTTAGTGCGTAAAACTTAAACAAGGACTAAGATTTACCGCGTATTTCAAAGATTACCGTTATGTCACATATTAGTCAAATGCACACCCGTATTGGGACTTCAAACTCGATTTGCTCTAAGTTGGAATTCGTGCCCGCCTTCCACAAACAAAGAGTAATGTTATTCATCATGACTGGGGTTACAAACACAATCTGTACATTACTTATAGCATGATTGAAATGCTAAAGCGACTTCAATATAATCTCTGCAAAAACTATCTCGGGAACAAAAATTTCTATCAATAATCCAATCAGCCCCTTGAAGTGATTACGTCCTAGAGTGCAATAGTCGAAGAGAGTTTGACTACAAGATTCACCCGTTGAGCATGAACGAAAGTCGTTCTTAGTGATGTGACGTTCTCCGGTAAAAGAGCCATTGCTCAATAGATGAAATTCATTCGGGCGATAACGTATTGAACTTCCCCAATAACTCACGGAAAAAGTTAATATGTTGATGATTATTGACAACATGACTATTGACAATATTATCATTGTAATCACTGACAGAGATGCGTCAATGATTAACGACAATACAAATATTGATAATTAGTTTGAATTATCAACAAATATTGATTTTCGCTATAATCCCACTCCATGAATGTGAATCTTGTTAATACATATTTTACGAATCGTGTTCATAGGCTTGGCATTATTTAGTTATAAAAATCTCATGCGATAAATTCAATCCAATAGGATAATATTTTTTTTTTAAAAAAAAAAACTGAATATTCCTTAGGTAAATCTTACCTTCTCAAAAGAACAGTGTAAAGTTCTCAAAAAAATAAATAAATGTAGAAAGCAGTACAGATAGAAGTGCACTATAGATGTACTCTTCAAACTTTTAAATTAATTTCAACAAAAATGTGTCCTACGTAACAATTTAACCTTTTTCTGTTTGTTGTCCTAAGAATATTAAATTTAAAAGTTTATATATTTAATGTGGTAGTCTCCAACCTTTTGACGACGTAACAAGTAGGTGCTCGACTTAACTATTTTTTGCAAGTTGATTTATATTGAAAGGTTTCCCATCTATCAATTAGTATATGAAAAGCACGTCTTTTTCATGTACGACCCTTCAATCCGAACTCTGATCATCACCTCGGCTAGGCTCTCCCTTCACCGCCTCTTACCTTACAAAAGGCATCACTTCCAAATTTGAATGAAACGATTGTTATCAATTTTTTATTTTTTAAATTGATAAATAATTTTGTCTATATTATGTCGCATGAATATGTTCAAAAGGTACGGCCAAACGAATTTGCCAGCCTATGCCAGCATTCTTTACCAACAAACCCATATAACATAAATAGGTGGGAGAAAAAAATGGGTCAAAATAATTATAATTTTCATTTAAATCCGTACCATTTTGTTAGAGACGCTCGTATGTTTTTTTGTCACAACTTTGATAGATGGTATCATGCATAGAAGGAGATAGGGGGGTGGGGGCGACCGCCCCCAACATTGTCCGCTATTCATTCCTAGTTAATTTATAATGTATTTTTCAGTTTCGCCCCTCCAAAAATTTAGACCCGCCCCCGCAAAATTTTGAAATTTTTTTTTCCATTAGTAAATATTGACCCAATAACTTACACTTTAAAATTTAATCATACAAAAATCTTAGACCTAAATAAAAAATTCAATAGTTACTTAAATAAATA
>CAIGRH010239007.1:0-12835 GCA_903798295.1 Fraxinus nigra | reverse complement strand
ATTTAAGCCATCCATCCCCAATAATTTATGGTGAAAAATAAAAAGTGTTGGGCAAGTTTTTTTTTAACGGGCTGGCCCGCGAGCCACACGGCCAGCTTGGCTTGGGCCGACTCCTCAAAATGAGGCTCGGCCTGAGTCTTGGCTCGGTGGAACCGAGCCGGGCATGGCTCGGGCTTTTTCCGAGTCATCCGAGCTTTTTTGCCATCCCTAGTTCCAAATTACAACAATTTCAGAAATTGGTAGATGAAGAGACGATGGACCTAACTATTGAAGCCTCTGATCTGTTTGTAGAATTGGTAGCGGTGTGGTGGTGATTGTGAATGTTAGGAAGTAGAAAGAGTGACGAGTGTAGTGTTAGCTTGTTGACACTAGTCATGAGTTAAGGATTCGAGGTGGCAATCTTCGAATGACTACGGATCTAGCGATCATCAATGGTTGTAGATGATGGTGGTGATGTGATGTTGTGGTAGTACTAGTGGTGATTGTGGTGCAATGGAGGTGGAGGCATGGTAGACTCAAGGAGGAATTGTGGTGGTTGTTGGTTCAAGCGGTGGTGGTAATAGTGCTATACTTCTGGTACGCATGTTTGTGTATTTGTGATGGGGAATTATGGTTGGTTAGGGATGGTGGTGGAGGTGGTGGTAGTGTGGTGGTGATGGATGTGGATGTGGATGTGGATGTGGATGTGATTGTGGATTTGAGGAGAATGTAGTGGTAATTGGTGCAAATGGTGGTAGTGGTGAAGTGACAACAATATTTAGGTGGTGACGTGGTGGCGAAGTGGGATATAGAACATTTGTGATCATTATCTGGACAATTGTAACCGATAAAATGGGTAATTTGTAATCAATCAATAATTTGTGACCTAAAAATGTATGATTTGCCACTAAATTTGTAATTATGGCTGATAATTTGTCCTTGTGATTGTGACCTTTTGCGATTTGTAATTGATACGTGACTGTGATCATGAATTGGGTATGTTGATTAATTAAATTATAGATCACCACCACTATTCAACCACCAGTTTGAAGGAAGTAGAGGAACCGAGTTAGAGAAGTCGACTAGGAGGACTTGGTGAGCCTTTTTCACTCATCTAGTTGTCAGGGCCAGCTTCTATATTGCCTTTGTTACTGTTGTTTCTTGTGTATTTTGTGTGTCATTGATATACCTGTAGAGGATAAGACAACAGCCCCAACAATTGAAGCATCTGATTTGGTGATGAGATTGGTAGCAGTGTGTGGCGATTGTGAAGGTAAGTAAGGAGAAGGAGTGATGATGGTGGTGGTGTTAATGAGTTTACACTGGTGGTAGGTTGGGGATTCGAGGGACGATCTTTAGATAACTACAAATCTGATGGTCATTGGCGATTGTAGATGGTGGTAGTGTGATGTTGTGGTGGTAGTGCCAGTGGAGGAGAATGTGAAGGTGATGGTGGACTTAACAAGGAGGTGGTGGTGGTGGTTGTGTTGCTAGTGGTGGTTATAGTGCTGCATCTTTAGTTCGCATTTGTGCATTTAGTTCGCGTATGCGATGGGAAGACCAATTTGTTTACTTTAGCTAAGGCTATTAGAGTTTCTATTTGCATTGATGAGGTAACATTTGATCTACGATAGCCTAGTGAGATTTGGGTATACATTGAGGTAAACTTGGACGGTAAGCTCCCTGACAGAGTATGGATTGAGAGGGAGAAAATGAGTGGATATTGGCAGATAGTCCATGATAAGATACCAGATTATTACTTTCGGTGCAGGTATTTTAGTCACATTGATAGGGAAAAGTATGATTGGGTTACATACTTTACCATCGCTTGCTACTCTAGTTATTCCTACTACACCAATTGGCCATGTTCCTAGGCCTACTGCATCTTAAGGCCAACATAAGGGCGAAGGAAAATAGGTTGTTGTTGAGCTTCGTTAGAGATGGACTCTAGTTTTCAGAGATCAGATGAGACAGTATTAAGCTAATACTTTGGGTGTCCAGATTCAGTCTACTCTTTTACTTAATTCAACAACTATTATAGTAGATCCTCCAGTTGTTCCTACTACACATATTCATGCCCACTCAGTTGTTCCTTCAGCGATTCCTACGATTAGCCAGGCTTTACCAGTCATTAGCATGGTTGTACTTCAAATTAGCTATGTTTTGCTTCCAGATCCTATTACAGTTGCTCATACTAAGGTTCCACTTTAGGTTGTCATGCCATATTCTACATTGAATCCTATTGTAGATTCTGTGGTCCATGGACCATTGATACCAAATTACTTAAAGATCAGGCTCATTTTATTTATATCGCTCTTTCCATTTGTTAGTAGAATGTTGATGCATCTATTCCCTCTATACATTCTAAGCAGTCAGACAAAGAAAAGTCATCATAGATTGAGGTCCACAAGCAAGGCCCATATTGCATATCTTCTTTTGATGACTTGGTAGGTATGGATGAAAAGACAGAGGATGATGGTTCTGTCCTAGTTAGTTGAAAGAAACATCTACGAGCTACTGACATCCCATTTTTGAGGAGGGTCACTAGAAGTAAGTTATATGATACATGCTCACATCCCTCGTCCTTATGAGTATCATCATATGGAATGTGGGAGGTGTAGCTACTCTCAAGCGCCTAAAGAGACTTATTCAGCTTCATCAGGTATCTTTTGGTTATATTGGAGCCTTTTGTTCCTCAGCATAGAATTGCATATTTTCTACGATATCTGCAGTTCGAAGCTGGAGATCAGAATGAGTCGCATAAGATTTGGGTTTTCTGGAATGCGAGGATTACTATTAACTATTATTGATGATCACCTATTGTTCATTCACGTTGGAATTGAGGATCCCAGACTAGCACATCCTGTCTACTTGGCTCATGTCTATGCTTCATACGATCTGACAATTAGGAGGGACATGTCTTCACCACATTTCCCTCGATATGGATGGCCCCTGGCTAGTTCGGGGAGACTCTAACGTTAACGCACATGATGATGAGGGTACTGGTCACAACATTAGTGATAGAAGTACTACTGCTTTCTCTGGTATGATGATGGATTGTGAGACACTGGCTTCATTGGAAATCGGTATACTTCGGCTAATGGTCAGGTTAAGAACAGATTGGACATGGTACTCATTAATTTTACAACTATAGCTTTTTGTCGCCAATTTACTGTAAGGCATCTGAACCGGACTTTTGAGGATGAGTTGGGGCCATGCCTTTTCAATTCCTCAATGTGTGGACCAATTATCATCATTCTTCAGCCTTCCTCTGTCACAAGTGGTCATTCCCTACTCATTTTATTTGGGGGGGTGGCGGCGACTCTTTGGGAGAGTTTTTAAGGTTGAAATAGGGACTATGTTGGTAGAATCCACATGTTTTAAATAATATTTTTCAGCAGGTGAGAGACGCTGAGGATATGGTCGATGCGGTAGAGATTGAGTATGATAGGGACACTAGAACTTCATGACTTATTACATTATGTACAAGCAGATCTGAACTAGACCTTATCTATTGAGTAGGGTTTTTGTAAACAAAAGGCCAGTTTACCTTAGATGTGTGAGGGAGACCACAATACTCAATATTCTCTTATGATAGTCTCAGGGTCGAACCAAGTCATGCATTAGATCCATCAGGACTTAGGCAGAGAACGTTCTATCTACTCTTGCGGATATTTAGATTTTGCCTATCTTTTTTTACCAAGATCTCATATTTGTTACTTCACAGCCTTTGGACCTTATCTGTCTAAACATCATTCCTAGGCTAGTGACAGAAGAAGATAACATGGCACTCAACCATCTCCTTTTCATTCATAAGTTATATAAGGCAGTTTTTAGTATTGACAGTGACAGTGTCATAGGCTTAGATGAATGCTCATCCATGTTCTTCCAGCACTACTGAGACATTACTCAGAATAAAGTGTACAAGGCAGTCTTGGATTTCTTTGACTACAATCATTTACCTTGTGGATTCACTACTACCTTTATTGTGATGGATAAAGTTTCTGATCAGCTTATGTACGGTGTTTAATAATATTATACCTAGCTTTTAAAAACTCGATTGAGTTCATTGTTGTCCCACATTATTTTTCCTCAATAGAGTGGTTTCATCTTCAGTCGTCTGATTGGGGATAATGTTTTGTTGGCTTAGGGACTCTTCTACACTTCGGATGATAAAATGTGAGGGAAGAATACTATGCTAAAGCTTTACATGGCTAAAGTATATTATTGTATGGACTTGGTTTTTATCTACTCTATTCTGGTGGTCTTTTGATTTGATCATATATGAGTTGAAAAGATTAAGCAGTACATATCAGTGTGTCACTTCTTAGTGCTCCTTAATGGTCATCCCTTTGGACTCTTCTCCTCCTCACGAGGTCTTAGACAGGAGGATCTCATCTTCTCTTCATTGTTTATCATTACCGTCGACTACTTATCTCATCCCCTTACTCAGAAGTTTCAAACTTATCCCAATATGTGTTATCGACATAGATGTAGTACTCTTGTCTCAGACCTTTCATTTCCTGATGACATGATCATATTTGCCAACAGTCAAATAGTCTATCAAGAGGGTCTTCTACTGTTTGGAGAACTGCAAGGGAATTTTTAGTCTATTGGTGAATAGGGACAATAGTAGAATTATACTACCAGATGAGAATCGATCATATCAAACATAGTAATGGCCTTTTACTTATCTGAAGGTCTTCTTATTTAAGGGGACCACAAGGAACTTCCTCCATGATGAACTCATCCAGAAGGTTAGGAACATTACTTATTGAGGTCAGTCCTTTCCTCTATACCACTATATCTTTTTCAGATCATATAACCTCCTAAATTTGTATTGAAGAAACATGAGAGCACTTTCGTGTGTTTCCTATGAGATTCCAAGGATTAAGCACCATGTTTACATTGAAGGAGTTGGAATGAGATTTGCCTTCCACTAATAAGGATGGACTAGGCTTCACAAGACTATATGATGTGGTTGATACATTCTTCATGACACTCTGGTAGTTATTCCATTCTTAGAGATCATTTCGGACTTAGTTCTTATTGGGCAAATATTGTAGGGGACTCATCCTTCACTTGCAAAAGTTAATCGTTCACCCTCTCTTACTAGAAAGAGGCTGAAGCTAATTGGACCATAGACGGAGCCACACATTGCATGATACCTTGGAGCCAGACATCTCCATTGACACAATTTTTGGATGGGTAACACTACATGGCGTCTTTATTTCCACACAAGCAGAACATATCTACGAGGGTACATGATATGTTGATGGCACTGGGTAGGTTATTGAATGGTTACTATGGCTCTTCCACCATTTATGGCGGTGCAAATCGGGGCTATTCCTTTATGTACGAAGGCCCTAGATCTTATTGTTTCTAGGGACACCAAATGGTAGCCTTGTTACCAAGTTAGCATGGCAGTTAATTCGATTGGGTCTTTAGCTACTCCTTACTATAGACCATTCTACCTACTACTATTTCATTCTTCTCTAGAGACTATGGCAAGATTTGACTCCAGAGGAGGATTGGATGTCTTGGCTTCTCCCTGTCAGTGTCGTTATGAGATAGAGTCTATTAGTCATATTTTTGTAGGCAGCACCATTTCTTACTAGGTTTGGCATCATTTCAAGGATATTTCTAAGATTTCTATGCGGTCAGTTGAGGAAGTTAGATAGAGTTTCCAGAGATATCGTTATTCTAGTCAGTACATACGGTATGGTTACATTTGCATGTGAAGTATATGATCACCACATGGTGCCTAGACGAATCATCGGGAGAATTTACCACATTATTTATTTTCTTCATAGATGTGGATTATTTCGACCTATACATTGGTATGGGGACTTGGCTTTAGCACCCCTATGGTATTTCTTTGACTTTTTCCTCTTCCATCATCAAGTTACATGGCGTACTCCATCAATGAGATCTCACAAGATCAACACTGATGAATGCATCAATGATGAATTTGCTAGTGATGGGGACATTATTCGAGACCAGGATGACCACTATATCATGTTATTCTCTGCATCTTATGGTACCTGCTTGATTTTGGAGATCAAGCTCCTAGATATACTAGACGAGATTTCTTACCAAAGGACTTGGTATCACGGACACATGGATTTGGCCAGATTCAACTATAGCCATTTACGCATCACCAAGGGTAGATGACCATTGAAGATTCAAGGCATAATTAGATCAGACACCTCATCTTCTTCGAGCGAGGCAATATTTTCCACATTTACCGTGAGGAGAACTAGGTTGTACATTCTTTAGCTTCAGAAGGTTGAGACCAGCGCCGCTATCATGAGTATGGACCACTTAACCTTCGACGTCAGATTCTGGCACTTATGCAGATTGACATATATGGACTACCCAACTTCAATTATAGTCTAGATTTCATTTGCTTTTACTTTCATTGTATGTGAAGTAGTAATTCCTCATTTATTACTTTCATGTTGCTTTTAGACATTTACTGCTTTGTTGCTTTTAGAAGATTAGGTTTATGTCCCGTTCCTTCCTTGTATTTTGATTTTTTAATGATATATACATGGTTGGGGAATCCTAACCCCCATCGACATTCTTCTATGATATGTCACACACACAAACGATGATCTTGTACAATTTGTGATTGGTACGTTGCGACCATACATTGTGTGTGATTATGATTGTGACCTGATTAATTGAATTATAGGTCACAAACTTTTATCATGTGACAAAAAATGTAACCAAACTTTTATCAGGAAACACAATGTAATCACCTAATTTTTGAAAAAAAAAAAAATCACAAGTTTATTACTTTTGAAAATGCATACTGAAATCTTTATAGTTAAATGATTTTTCCAAAAAAGAAAGTTATATGTACCCGAATTGGTTCCAAACCCAAATCCAACACAAATTGTTTAAAATTCAAATTAGGCCAAATCCCAAATTGACTAACTGAATAAGATCTGGATTGGAATTCACCCTAACCGATCTAGACATTTTTAGTTTTAGTTTCGGGACCAACCAGATCCATGCCAAAGCCCTGATAACTTGTTATCTAATTGAGAGTAATAGATTAAGAAGATAATAGAGCCCCGTTCCCACTCTTCTCCATTAAATTATAATTCATTTTTCTCTCCCTTCTTATCAACCACATATTTTTTAATAAAATAATACTACACGCAAACTTAAAATTTTTTCTTTCTTTTCTAATTACACATTCTCCAAAAATTATTATTCCTCTCATTATAATGTGGAATAATGGGGGCCAAACAAGCGCAAAATATGAGAAATCAATGGATTTGTGTGTAATTTTATTATAACAATGGCCCGTATTGATTGGATTCCAGTAAAAGTTATAATCTAAATAAAATACACTTTTCAAGAGTAAGACAGACTTATCTAAATATTCTAATAAGACTAAACAATAATCAATAATTATCCCATAATTTTCCAATAAAAAATCATAGTTTCCATCATAAACATCACGCATTATTTTCGTTCTCAAATTAGACATTTTTGTCTTAAAATGCATTATTTATTTTGTCCTAATCTGTTAATGGTGATAATGTATATTTGTTTTTAATTTTTTAAAATCATATTACATAAAATGGGGTTCTTACAATTTCAATTTTATTTGGAGAGACAATCATTAATTTCTTATTCGCCATCTTTGTGAGGTCACTCAGGTCACAATTGTTATATCTCATTTTTACATGTTACACATAATATCAAGCAATTTTGCATGTCGCATAAATACAGAGATCAGAATTTCGCGTGTAAAAGGTTGAAATTTACACAGTTTTGAACAATTAAAATGGTACGATAAACTCATTGTGTAAAATCACTGATCATATATTTACAATATGTATATGATTAATTATGATGGTGACAATAAGCTTTAATATGGATCACATACTATTCACAAGAAACAACACATATATAACCTTTATAAATTCTAAAGGCTCCTTAATTTGTGGCATACAGAATGATGTTTGTGACCAGAAAATATGTGAAGTAAATTATTAATCCATGGAGTTACGATTTATTCTTTTCTTATTCTCATGGAAGTTAAAATGGGAGATAAAGTAATTGCACGAAGATTTTTAAGGAAGAAATATGATGAGAGAAAAATAATCAATAATATTTTAATAAGAACCAATTTAAATCACATTCTTATCTTAGATAAATCAATTATTATTTATTTTCATATTAAAAAAAAGATTTGATGAAGCATTTCTTTTAGTTAGAAGAGCTTTTAGAGAAAGTTGGTTCTATACGTGGTTTCCTGTAATTTAATTTCAGAATAAAAAGCTCTTTCAGAAATTAGTTTTCAAACAAAAAATAAAGTAACTTTCCTATGAAACTCTTGTATAGAAAGTAAAAGTAAAAGCAAATCATACCAAACGGTCCTTCATTAATATATAATAGCAGTATAAACATGTTAATCTGCAATCACACCTATCAAGAATCTAGCCTAAGCACATGTGAACTTTTTTTTTTTTAGTTTTGCTAGAGAGATGTTGGCCCTGTCTCTCCAGGGGTGCGCCCCCTGTTCGTCTGTGGCCCACGTGACCCTGGCCTTGGACGAATAGCAAAAATCCATTTTAATTTTTTTTAGTCTTTTAATGACCTAAATCTACTATGGAAAACTAAATACTTGATGATTCAATGATCATAATAAAGAAATGGCCTCGTGATTGAATACTATAAAATTCTATAGCACGCCTCCAATGATTTTAATTATATATAATCAAAAAAGTAGATATAAGATCTCAAAGATATGTAGCCCTATTTGAGCCCCATTACTTTCATATTTGCTTGTACTGCTTTTCAACCACAATATATGATCACTAATATTATATTACACAAGTGATGAAGGGCCGTCAAGTTTAATCCGCACGGAAAGGTGCCGGCTCGACTCCCTCGATTGGACTAGTGTAGTTCTCGAACATCTTTTATATATAACCGTTCATTTTTATTTAAAGAAATTCGAAATAAAAATAGTTCAATTTGATTTCAGAGAAACAACTATGTCCTATGTTAATGTGTTAAATTAATACGTTGAAATTACGCCACCTACCTTATTTTCGATAAATATTTAATCAATACTTTGCAACATTTTTTTTCAATAAATACTGTAAAATCATCATAAAAATAAAACATGATAACTAAATAAAAAAGGATAAAAATTTAGGTAACTTAATTTACTCCAACAAACATGCCCTTACAGTAATCCATTGATTAATCTAGAAATCCCTAAAATTTTGTCTATTGACCTTCCTCCCAAAACCCCACTAAAACATCTTTCATGAATTAATCTTCATACATATCTCCCGCAAGTTGTAACCATTAGTATTATCGCACAAGGATTACAAACCATGTAATCAACCATTAATTTTCACGAATTGTATGATTCCCAAACATGGAGACATATTACAAGACCAAATTCTGACCTTCAGTTTTTGAAATTGATAACCATAATTGCAAACATTCAAATAACACATTTTGATTTAAAGATTTTCAATTGACTCAATGACAATTTATATACATAACCAAATGCGAAATTTTGACAAATTCGTGAATGAAATGCAACTTATTGAAAAACATATTCAATTATGTGATATTATAGTGAGATTTCGACTTCAAATTTGTAAATATTTTATCTAGATTTCTCGAGTTCTCCCTTCTAGTTGAGAGAAGAAACTGCAGTGTATTTTAACCACGGACACAATTGATATTCTTTACCCATCAATAGTTTTTAAAATTTCTTCTCTTTTTTGGAAGAGACATGTGAAGTGTGCATTATTCAAAATATTTCAGTTACAAGTTGTTAACCACACACAATCAATTACCCAAAAGTGACGTAAATTACTCAATGATGTGTATCACAGCTACCTGCGTTTATCAGTTGTCAGCTGTCGGCGTTGCCTGCGTTTTGTCGGTAGCTATGTTATTTTTTTTTTTTTATACTTGGCGGAGTTGGCTCGGTGAGCCACTCCGGTTGCTCGGGCTCAAGCCCTTGCCCCAAAATGGGGCTCGACCCGAGCCTCAGCTCGGTGGTTCCGAGCCATGAGTCAGGCTCGGCTCGAGCTTTTTCGAGCTGAGCCACGTGCAGCCCAAGCCGGCGAGCATTTTACCATCCATGTGCTTAGTTCAATAATGAAAATTTGGATTTTTACTTACGAAAATAGCACTTTGGTTGTCATTTTAACTTATTTAACAACCTTTTCAACCACAAGCCTTCTTTCACTGCCTTAGTTGCATCTATGTATTCAGCTTCAATTAAAGACAATGAAACTAATTTTTAAAATTGTGATTTCCAACTAATGCATGTATTATTTATCACAAAAAATTATGTAGTTGTAGACTTCCTATTATCTTTTCAGCAAAATAAGAATTTCAATATCGTTTCAGTTTAAAACCATTTTTATCATTTTCAAGGAACATCAACGGTCTCTAACCTTTTCAGTTTTTGTAGGTTTTACCCTAACCTTCAATTTGTGTCATCCACAATCTCAAACCTTTTAAAAATATGTAGCTAGGGTCTAAATGTTGACACAAATTTGTTAAGGGCAAAATGGTAACTCAAATTATAAAAAATCTGGAAAAAAATCAAAAACACCTCATCGTCCACTCTCCATCCCACCCCCAATCAAAACCGCCTCTCTCATTCTTCATTAGCAAGCCCTACCAAAAATAGCCACCACAACTACCTTCGACCCACACTGCCATCATCGTCGCCACTTCCTTCACCACCACTTACTACTAGTGTCGGTACTTTCCACCGCCACCGTAATTGCCCATTGAACATTTAAAATAAACCAAGAAAACTTACCATATACTTGAAAATCAACCCAAGAAAACTCACCCACCGTTGAATGATAGTCACCTAAATTGATACCACATCCACCATCTTAAACCACCACATCCTTTGCAACAAAAAACCACCACCGCCAATGGCCACTGCAATTTCGAAATAGGGATGACAATAAAACTCGTTCAACCCGATACCCGTGGGGCCGCGCCCCAAATGGGAGGGGGATTACCTGCTTAATCGGGTAAACGAGGCGGGGACGGGACGATGGTCATTACCCCGAAACGGGTATGAGACGGGCACGGGAAACATAGTCCCCGCCTCGCTACCCACCCAGTTTAAAATTAATTTCAAATTTAAGTTTTTAATCGAATAAAAATATTAAATTTATCATCATTTTTAAAGAAAACATAAGTTTATTTTAACAAATTAGTAAAAAAGTAATAATATTTACTAACTAAAGACATAAAAAAAATTAAAGCAAAAATAAAAATAAAAAAAAAAAGAAAAAAAATAAATGGGGTAAGGGACTTGCCCCACTCCGATTCTGTCCCGTCCTGCTTTAACCGAGTATTAGTATGGGGTAAGGTAATAAAAATACCCGATAGGATGGGGATGAAAATGGCCGACCCGTCCCATACCCGCCCCATTGCCATAACCTCTTAAAACCCAACAAAAACCTACCATTCCAATGCCGATTTCAAAATAGACAAACCCCAAATCGTGGTCATTACAATAAAAATGAGCTCCAAATCAGGCAATTTCTCAGACGTGGAATGGTGGAGGAGATTAATCTAAATGAGACTCGAGATTTGGATTTGGACGGTAGCTAGGAGGTAGGGAAATGATAGTGGATTTGGGCGATTGATGAAGGCAAGGGAATGGTGATGGTTTTGGGCGGTGACTAATTAGGTTCCAACGTGGGGGCAGAGGCGGTAATGGTGTTTGTGGCTATAGGAAGAAGATGAAGTTTGGGTTGGGTTGGGTTGAGGAGGGGGTTGGGTGGTGTGGTAGGGATTAGTTTATTTTTAGGTTTTTTAATTATTAAATTCTTTAACTTATTTAATGTAAGAAAAATACAAAGTACCATTTTGCACTTTAACAAATTTGGTCGAAATTAAATTTCTTGGTCAACTAACGTCAAATGGACGGTTTACCCAACTACATATTTGGAATTGTGGGTGACACAAAATGAAAGTTAGGATAAAGTTTACAAAAATTGAAAAGGTTAGAGACCGTTGCTACAATTTTTCCAAATTTTAAACATGAGTCTTAAGTGCCGTGTAGCTTTCAAGTACTTAATCAAAATTTTCGTAGCTTCCCAATGAAGCTCACCTAGATTACTTATGAATCTGCTTAACACACTTATGGTATAAACAATATCAGGTATTGAACATACCATGCCATACATCGTAGATCCAACAACATTGGCATATGGCACATTCATCATTCTTTTAAGTTCATCTTCAATTTTAAGTGATGAACATATAATTTCACATCAACGGACTTAACATCATTAAGGAAAAATCTTTTAACCACCTTTTCAACATAAGATCTTTGTGTTAAAAACATTTTTCCATTGATCACGCCCTTTTCTTATTTCCATTCCTAAAATATTCCCAGCAGGTCTTAAATATAAATCCTTAATCTCAAATTTAAATTTCATCTTTTCTTTTATAGAATTAAGGGTAGTAAAAATTTGACCAGCTAGCAACATATCATCCTCATATAACAAGTAATAAGGATCACATATATTATCTCTTTTAAAATAAAAGCAGGGATCATATTCTAATTTATTAAACTTCAAACCCTGTTTAAAAGAGTCAAATCTTTTATATCATTTCCTGGGAGCCAATTCTAGTCCATACAGAGATTGTTTTAAGAGACACACTAAGTTCTCTTCCCTTTCAAAATCCTTTGGCTGAATCATGTTATGGTTTCATCTAAAGAACCATATAGGAAGGTAGTTTTCACATCAATTTGTTCCAATTCTAAGTCAAATTGTGTTACAAGAGCAAGTAAGATTCTAATAGAAGTATACTTCAAATATGT